>OVBA01002390.1:0-34853 GCA_900406435.1 Lepidium aucheri | reverse complement strand
TTAAAGTAAATGAGTTTAGCGTTAATACTCACAACATTTTAATATCAAATCAATACTAATACCTTTTCCTTTCTATATTGTTTAAAAACTTATTTTTTATATTAAAATAATACATAAATAGAGGTATTTTAAAAAAAATAATAGTTGTAGTCACATATAGAAAATACAATTGTCATGAATTTTAATTTATCTATGTAGATACAAAAATTGGAAAATACATTCACAAATATAAAATGAATGTTTTCATATTAAATTTTTTTAATTACAAATATTTTAAAAATGTTTAATACTAAATTAATATATGTATCCTTAAATTTATTATTTGTTTTAAATTATGTTTTTTTAAATTTATTATTATTATTTTTAATTAGGGTTTAAATTAAAAAGTATTTAGAATATAACTTGTTTATAATTATGCTTTTAAATTTAGTAGTGCAAAATTTATTATGTTTTTAATTATGGTTTAAAATTAAGAGGTTTTAGAAAGTAGATTGATGATATGGATAATGATATGGCTTCATGAGAAAAGAGGAGGATTTTACTTTATATATATAGATTTATTTTATTACCCAATACACAATCAATAATTTACTGTTTAACTTCTGTTTTTTGTTAATCACAAAATCTGACCAAAGCCTCACAAAATTTTTGTGTGTGTGCTTGTAATCTCTCAACTCTTCCGTTTTCAAATTCTAAACAAGTAATTCTGCAATTTGCTTAATTTTTTAGTTAAATCAAGACTTCAAACTCTTCAAATTTTATGTGTAAACGAATAACGAGGTATGACTCAAACTGATTACCTGATGACTATAATTGTTTTTTGTAATCTTGCTCAGTTTCTTAATAAAGTTTCTCAATAACTTTGTCTCTCCAAACTTAAGCTAAACGAAAAGTAGCCACTCTAATGGGACTTACGAACGCTGCTTTTTGGAATAAAAATTTGTCTTTTACATGATTAACTTAGGAGTATATAATTGTGTTGACTTAGGAGTTGCTGATTTTCATAGTAAAAAATTGTTTAGAATTATTTAGTGATAGTATCCCGAGAACAAAATCTAGTTGAAAAACTTGATTATTCAAAATGGATTAATGAGTTTAGAGAAAAGAAAACAAAATAGAAAAGAAAACAAAATGAATAATGTTTCATTGAAATATATTTATGTTTCCATTTTTTTGTAAGCAAACTATATTTTTTTGTATTAGATCATGATTTCATTTTAATCGAAAAATAAGGTATCAATTTTAAAATCTGTTATAGGCAACAAAATGTATAGGACCGACACTGATCAAGACTAATTATAGAATTAGAGGAGAATATATACATATTCCTAATACATCCTTTCAAGATGGAGCATCACATATGATACCAAACTTGTTGAAGCGTGATTTAGGTAACAGGTTAGTGAGAAGATCTCCCAATTGATCGTCGGTAGAGACGTGAGTGACACGTAATTGATTGCTTTGCACTACCCGTCGTACAAAGTGGTAGTCCAAGGCCAAATACTTCATCTTGGAATGAAATACAACGTTTGCAGCTAGATATGTTACTCCTAAGTTATCACTATATATAACTGGTTTTGTAGTGAATGTAAGACCAAGTTCACCGAGTAATGACAAAATCCACCATAATTCAGATGTAGTTGATGCAAGTGATTGGAATTCTGCTTCAGTGCAGGAACGAGCTATCCCAGTTTGCTTCTTGGAGGACCATGCAATGGGATGACTGCCAAGATATACAATATAAGCACTTGTTAAGGTATAATCATCGCAATTACCACCCAAGTCCGCATCGGTGAATGCATGAAGAGTTGTGGTGTTGTTGGTGCTGAAATAGATCTTGTGCATTGATGTTCCTACTAGGTATCGGAGAATTCTTTTGACAGCTGACCAATGATCTGTCGTTGGTTTTCTTCATGAATCGCCATAGCTTGTTGACAACAAAGGAGATATCCGGTCTTGTGAGACTAAGTATTGAAGGCTTTCAACCATCATTTTATATTCTGTTGCATCGTTCAAGAGCAATCCCGAGTGTAGTGTGAGAGTTAAGTCTGAGGCCACTGGTGTATTGACTGGTTTTGCTTCTGTCATCTTTGCTTTGTCCAATCTGCAATATACCATTGCTGAGTTAAGTGAATTCCATGTTTGGTGCGAACAACTTCTATACCTAAGAAGTAAGAGAGATCGCCAAAATCTTTTGATGAAAAACATTGAGAAAGAGAAACGATAAACTGGGAGATGTGTGATTTGTCATTGCTCGTGATTATGATGTTGTATACATATACGAGCATATACATAGGGACGCTTTGGCGGTTGTAGATGAATAAGGAGGGATCAGCTATGGAGCTGGTGAATCCAGACTAAAGTAGAAACATTTCAAACTCATCATACCATTAACATGGAGCTTGTTTCAAGCAGTATATAGCTTTATAAAGCTTGCACATAGGCTATTTATTTGTGGAATCATGAAAGCCGGTAGATAGGAACCAAACTGTCTCACGACGTTCTAAACCTAACTCACGTACCACTTGAATCGGCGAACAACCAAACCCTTGGGACCAGTTGTGTCATACAGACTTCATCTTCTAGGTGGCCATGCAAAAATGCATTGTTAACATCTAATTGATGTCAAGGCCAATCATAAGTTGTTGCAGTACTAAGAACGATGCAAACTGTTGTCGGTTTGACAACAAGACCAAATCTTTTATGATAGTCTATTTTGGGTCTATGCGTGTATCCTTTAGCTACTAAACAAGTTTTATAGCGATCGATGGAGCCATCAACTTTGCATTTGATCGCAAAAATCCACCTGCAACCAACAACATTTGCATCATTAGGAGGTGAGACTAAATCCCATATATGATTACGAATTTAAGAATTAATCTCATCAAGCACTGCTTAACGCCAATGAGGTGACTTGAGCGCTTCAGCCACAGTCTTGGGAATCATCTCTTGTAGTGATGTTCTTGAAACATGTAACTTTAATTTCTGAACAGGTTTGCGGGTGCAAGTTCTTTTGCGTTGTGGTTCTCGTGTTTCAACTATTGTAGGTAATAGTGGTGATGATGAAGGAGGTAATGTAGAATGCGGGTCTAGAGTCTTAATATCAATGGGAGGTGGTGTTGGCGTTGGCGGAGGATTATCTTGTTCAGGTGAAGTGGAAACAGAGGGACTCTGTACTATGGTATTGACGTCAAGGTGTGACCAAGGTTGTAAACTAGTAAAAGAAAAGTTGGGGGAGTTGTAGACAATGCTGGTTCAGTGGGAGCTGAGTCTTCATCGGACTTTAATGGAGAATCAAGAGCAAATGGAAACACAGTTTCATGGAATATCACATGGCGAGAAACATAGATGCAAGAGATAGCTCGATCAAGATAAATATAACCACTCTACAAAGTAGAATAACCAAGAAAAATGCAAGGAGTAGATCAATAATCCATTTTGTTAGTAGTATATGGTTTTAACCAAGGAAAACATAAACAACCGAAAACTCTTAATCTTTGAAAATTCAAAGGATGACCAAATAATCTCTAAAATAGATTTTGAAAATCAAGATTTTTAGTTGGCATATGATTAATTAAATAAACAATAGTTCCAAAAGCATAGGTCCAATAAGATTTAAGCATAGATGCACAAGACATTTAAGCTAAGCCAATCTCAACTATATGTCTATATTGTCTTTCCGCAAGTCCATTATGCTCTGGAGTATGCAGAGGGGTGGTCATATGAGAGATACCATGACTAGCAAGGAAACTACGCAAGCCTATATATTCACCCCCATTGTCACTATAAAGAGTTTGAATCTTGACTTGAAACCAATTTTCTACTAGCAGTTTAAACTTTGTAAAAACATCAAAGACATGTGATTTTTGTTTCAACAGATATAGGCATGTATAACGAGTAAAGCGATCAACAAAAATCAAATAAGATTTAAAACCATCACACAAAATTAATAGTGAAGTCCAAACATCAAAAAAATATAATCTCAGGAGGACGAGTAGATTGAAGAGTAGAAGTATGGAATGGTAACTTATGTATCTTATTAATAGAGCAAGCATTGCAAGGAAAAGTCACTAAAACATTATATGAAAGTGGTAAAACAAATTGAGAAAGTATTTTATTAAGGATAAGTAATGCGGATGGCCTAGATGAGAAGGCCAATCCATGACAGTAGTCTTGATAGTGGAAGAAAAAGTAAGCAATAGAGGAAAGGAGGTGGGCAAAAGTGGTCATTCATAGATGCCATTATTAGGCTTGCCTTCCAGGTTTAGTACTCTCGTTTGTAGATTTTGTACCTAAAAGAGAGTAGGAGTGAAAGTAACCACTACACTCTTTTTTTACACAGTTGGAAAAACATATATGAGATTTTCTTGTAACGATGGTACACATAAAACTTTATTAAAGAAGAAAAGTTTAATATGAGAAGGAGGAGAGAAAGAACCAGAGTGACTTATTAGGAGTACGTAACCGTCACCAAGAAGCACATCATCTCCACCAGCGTAGGGGTTCTGAAAAGAAAGATTCTGAACATCGGATGTCGTGTGGCGTGAGGCTCCTAAATCCACTAGCCAGGTGGACGAGTCAGAGAGCATAGCATCATTAACTCTCGGTTGCCAGGTTTGTGGCTAAGACACATTCTGACACTGCGAAAAGTTTGGTGGAAGGAGTAATGGTGGTTGAGGCCACAATTGATTGGAAGGAGGCCCACAGACCATTCTGAATTTTGGATGGTATTTTGCACTGTGTCCTTGTACTCCACAAGCTTGACACTTCCTTTGATAAGGCTTGTACACACATGTGGATCCTGTTTGTGATGCATATCGGTTTTGTTGTTGACCATTGGATATGTTGTTAGAGTGATTATATTGCTGTCCACGAGCATCCGTAGCATTTGCTACAATAAGAGTATCTTACGGAATTTCATTGCATAAGATCATAACTTCTTTGTTGAGTAACTTGTCAAACAATTCACTGTAGGAGATAGATTGCGACCATTGATTGTATCGATCTCTAGTTTGTATTCTTTAGGAAGTCCAGCAAGAATTTGTTCAATGAAGTCTTCATGATCAAGTGGTTTCCCTAGGAGTGCAAGATCATCTGATTTGGCTTTGATTGTCATGAGATACTCACTGATCGTTTTGCTGCTTTGACACATGTTCAGGTTTGATATTTGATTTGTCGAATATGGCAACGAGAAGGAGTACCAAGGGCTAGAGCTAGAGTATCCTAGACCTCTTTTGTTGCTAAAGTTGTTAAAACAATCGATTGCAAAGATATTGAAATCGTGCCAATGAGAGAGCTCTAAAGTAATCGGTCTTGGCAATGCCAAGGATCGTAAGCTGAATTTGGAGACACCATCAACAAGAGTTTTTGGCATCAGGAATGAGAGATCCACCACCGATAAATTGCTGAAGGTCATGCTGCTTAAGCAGAACGCTGACTTGACAGAACCACATCAAGTAATTTTGATTGGTGAGTTTAATAACACTAGACATGTTAACAAAGAGATAAGTAGCTTGTGGATTTTTGGCATTTAACACCTAAACTACTTCTGCAGTTGAGTCAGAAGACATGTTTGGAGAAGAATTGAGAAACAGAGATAGAGAAGTGAGCTAACACGCAGACAAGAGGAAGATAAAGAAGAAGATAAGCGGTATAAAAAATAGATATAACCTATTGTGGCTCTAGTAGCATATTGAATATGTGTATTGATATATTGATCAGAATTAGAGAGTACATTATTGGAGATGTCTTGGAAAGCAAGATGTGTATCTTGATCACTAAGTCACGTGAGCCATAAAGCCTGTAGAGATTTTTTTCCCTTTAAAGCCATATTTTATTCATGGTCGAAGCCCAATATTACACATACAACATATGATATAGATTGACAAAACAAACTAATGCCCCAACAAGTGACCCAGAAAAAGGAATTCTCGAGAATTCCACATGTATAGTATTTTTGGAGTCGTTCACCTTCACCAAGGACACATGTCAATGCCCTGTTGTAATCGACATGCATATTGCCGGAGTGTTGAAGGTCGTCGATCTCAGGTGAGCTCCGTTTGATCTTCTAGAAGAAACCATCAAGTGATTTCAATGGTATCTACACTCCATCGCAGATGACAAATCCATGACCCGGGTGCTTATAGGAGGAAAGCCCATCAAATCATCATCGCAAAACCATCGATATGGTTTAATCAGAAGTAAGCCCAACATTAAAACCCACCTGTGAAACCAAACATTGGGCGACTCCGACTAAGCGGAGATTTACACCTCCCAAAATCGATAAGGTCCACAGAATCTGAAGATCATGTACAACCTTTGATGGAAAAGCTACAAACTCCAAGATGAAACACCGAACAAACGGTGGAAAGAAAGTAAACGTATAAAACAAAAACACAATACCAATTAACACCGATAAGAAATCGGAAGAACACCAAAATTAAATCTGGAAGAAACTTGAAAAAATGAAGAAAAGGATACCAATCACAAATGGAAAGAACACCAGAATTAAATCTGGAAGAAAATCGGCCAAACAAACTCGGCAACACCTAGATCTGCATCTTTGAAAGATTTTAAGGAGAGAAGAGATGAGATCGATGATGGCTGAGCAGTCGCCAGAGAGAAAAGGTCGAGAGAAAGTTTCTCTCTCTCCTTTGAGTTTCAATCTATAATTTTCATACAACTACCTATAGAGATTAATGTAGTAATTTTAGAAAGACTAATATTGTAATATTAGATAGATGTCTTGGGAAATAAGTTTAAAGGCTTGGGGACTAAGCTTAATGTCTTGGGAACAAAGTCTAGCATTCCCTATATAATGTAATCAAAAGAAATCGATAACACAAATCAATTAATACTTTCTTACCTTAACATGGTATCAGAGCAGTCGATTCTTGTGGACCGTTTCTATAGCTTCTGCAACAAAAATCTTTGTTTTATCACAAAAAAAAGAAAATCATGTAAGAAGACAGCGCTGAAGAGTCCGACGATCCGGATGATGATGTGAAGCCACGATTGTTTAAAAAAGTTTTTATGTTTTAAAAAGAGAGAGAGAGAGAGAGAGAGAGTGAGTGAAAGAGAGAGACTGTGAGAGAGAGAGGTTGTTTCACGTTGGTTTATAAGTTTTTAATTTTGTTATATTTTATGATGTTGGTAGAAGGAGTTGATTTAGTGATTTTATAATTAAAAAGTTTTTCGAAAAGTTTCTTAAAAATATTGTCTTTCTTTAGGTTAGTGGTTCTCACGGTTAATTCTTTGTTTTCTAAAATTATTCTAAACTTTAGAAACTTTCAAAATTTCTAGTTTGATTATTCCCTAGTTTGGGATATTTTGATTATGGGGGAGTTCTAGTAGAATGCACGTTTTTAGGTCAAAAGTTTTAATCGAGTTTATGGACTGTCTAAGATAAGGTCAATTGTTTGTGAAGTTGCAGTTGCACCCAGTGGATGTATTCCAGACCAAAAACGAGCTGAAGGTTTTATCCCTCTCAAATTGAAGTTTTTACCCGGAGTCAACTGACATGATTTTCCCATCCTCAACAAGTATCCGCGCCAAAGATGTTCAACTTTGTAATTGTGGATTTTCGTTTTGCGTCCCACCTTTGTCGTGTGAGGGAGTATTGGAGATATCTTGAAAAGCAAGATGTGTATCTTAATCACCAAGTTACGGGAGCCACAAAACTTATAAAGATTAATATTGTAATTTTAGAAAGACTAATATTGTGATATTAGATAAATATCTTGGGGAGTAAGTTTAAAGACTTGGTAATTAAGCTTAATGTCTTGGGGACAAATTCTAGCATTCCCTATATAATGTAACCCCTACAAAAAAAATCGACAACACTAATCAATTCAATACTCTCTTACCTTAACATACATCTCTATATATGTGAGAAACATAGCTATAAGCCTAATTACATAATTGGAGGAGAATATATACATTTTCCTAAAAGCATCTCCGAAAGACACTTTATAATTTTAAATATGAAGTTTTGCATTCTCCAAAAAAAAAACTCTAAAGTTTCAAATTTTGAAGTTTTGAATAGTGACACTTCATATTTAAAGTTTTACTGTTCACAACTTCAAATTTAAAGTTTCTTGTTTTATTTGCATTTTATCCTCTATAATTTTATATGTAAAGAAATAATTTAATTAATTTTGATGTTTATCACATAAATCTATATATATATATATAACTTTAATATTTTTTATATATACATATAGTTTAGATATTATATATAGGTTTTGTATTAAAAAAAGATAAATATAGAACAATAATAATATTACATATCATTAAAGATATGAGAGTATTATGGAAATAGTCTTGTTGAGTAATATGAAATTTATTGTAATTTGTAATATTAATTGTATGTGTTTATTTTTGTTGTTGTGTAACTTTGTGTTTAATATAATGGTTTATTAATTGATGGTGTTTGTAATATATATATATATATATATGTATGTTTTATAGTTAATTATAAAAGTTTTATGGTTTTAATTAATTTTTGATGAATAGTAAGGATTATAATGCAAATAAGTAAAATTTGGAAGTTTTGTTTTGAAGTTTGTTTTTGGAGACAAATCCAAAAACTTCAAAAATGAAGTGTATTTTTGGAGAAAACTTCAAATTTGCAGTAGGTGAAACTTCAAAATGAAGTTTCATTTTGGAGATGCTCTAATAACTACACCTCTAATGAGTCTTATTGAAATATTTGGTGAATTTTGAAAATAAGAAATTTCTTATAACCAAATGTATCGGTGACTATTGGAAGAATTCGTTAAATAATAAATTTTTGATTTTTAAAAGAAAATATCTAACAATAATATTCAAAATTTTTTTTTTGAAACCACTCGAGAAATTTTACCAGATTAACAAAAGAAATGATATTCAAAGCTATGGTTTGGAGATAAAAGAAAATTTAGTACTTTTTTACTCGGAGTTTTGTGGACTTTGTTTTTTTTGGGGGTCAAAAGTAACTCTTTATTTAAAATATAAGAATAGCTAGCTGATTTTTGTTTTTGTATTTTTTTAGCTGGAAATTTTTTAATAATTTAAATAATAGTTATAAGATCCAAAGTATTATTTAAGTGTCTAATAAGATCTATGCGATTGTAATTCAGTGAATAGATTATAAGTGGACAAAATAATAGAGGATGAAGGACATTAGAAGATATATAAGCACAAGTTGGGACAGTTGAGGAAAATATATTTGATTTTATTAGTGTCAAATTTACAATTAATTTCCATTATGGGCCTTTTTGTTTCCTTGCATCACACCATGAGTTAGTTACATATTTAGTCTATCATTGACATATTATATTCTTTGGAATTTATAACCAAGTGGTCGTATATTCGTAAATTCAGATCTAAAATCTAGTTTGAAAAAGAAAAAGAGATTAAAAGAATAAAAAAAAGTGGAGTGAAACGGGTCGGGTAATCGGGTCAAATGGGCGTTGTTTAGTGGGGGAAGAAAAAAGAGTAAACGAAGAAAGAGAGCGGGTCGTTTACGGCGTCGGCTGTCGCAAACGACGACCTTGACGGAGACGTTATTCTTTTCTCGCCGCCGTCAAAACCTTTTTCCGTTACTAACGCGCCTTAGCGCGTAAGCCTCACGCTATCACATGGAGGACCACTGTTTACTAAACGTGGTGTTTAATTAATTATTATTTTAAAAATATTAACTAAAGCCCCTTTAATTTTGTGCTCTTGCACTAGAATTTCCCGGCAATGAAACCAACTCCTTTCTTGTCCTTTAATTGCTTAACCAGATTCATATGTACATACACACTTACATTTATACACTCAAACCACTTGAAAATGAGAGTTTTATGTTTACATTTACTTTCTAAAGTCTTTTTTCATGAAAATAAGTCACTCCCATGTTATTTTGTAAAGGTTGGCGATTTAATACTATTTAAGATTTTTACACCATGTCAACAACACTTGTAAAATTACATTGCTTTTCAATATTAACAAGAAATTCTAAAAAAAATCCAATATATATATATATATATAACATACAATCAAAATCCAACAATCAAATGTTTCCTCCTAAAATAATCAATTAGAAATTGAACAATGAAACGAATCTCGTTAGTGGCAATAATTCAAACAAGGAGACAAGATTTAAACACATTCAAATGTTTGTAGTTCCCACTTTCTTCTATATCCAAAGAATCCAACAAAAACGTAGTCGTGTTACTATCATCTTCACCGTCGCATGATCTAGTCATGAGTTCTTTTGCTCTATGAACCTCAGCTTCCCAATCAGTCTTAGCCAACACAACCAACATGGAAACCAGGCACGAGCCTTGCGCTGCAAACAGACCGAGCCACAGTCCCTTGAAGTCAAACCCGCTATAGAAACTTAACCATATAGCCACTGGCATTCCTACAAAGTAGAAACAACACAAATTGATGTTTGCTCCTAATTTAGGTCTCGCACTTCCTCTCAACACTCCACACAATGTGGTCTGAGGACAGTTCCCTAGCTCGCAAAGCCCGATGATCGGTAAAACCATGGAAGTTAACTTCATAATCTCTACCTCATTCGTGAACAATCTAGCCCAGCAATTCCTCACCATCACAGCGAAAAAAAGGGCAAATAAACCTAAACCTAGGCTTAAAAAGAGTCCGGTTCTCGCGGCTATCCTCGCTTTACTAGGCTGATTCGCGCCTAGCTCATTTCCGACGCGCGTCGAGACGCTGATACTCAGAGAAGAAGGGAATATGTATATCAAAGCGGTTGTTTGGATCAAGATTCCCATAGATGCAACGGTTGCTTGCGGATTAAGTAACAATCCACAGAGAAGTATCATGATTTCGTACCACCACCATTCTAGACAAACCGAGACGCAACTAGGGATAGCTAGTTTCATTAGAGATCTCCATCCTTTGAAGCAATCCATTGTAAATCCTCCCCAAGTCTTCTCGTAAATACCCGAAAACGCGATATAGATTATCAGAAACCCTAAGAGGTTGATATTAGTCCAGATTGCTCCCAAAGCAATTCCTTTAAGTCCGAGACCAAGGGAAGAAACGAGAAGATAATTGATCGGAATGTGGAGGATAACAGCGAAGAAAGCAGAATAAGTAAGAGGAAGAGTGATTGATTGAGATCGGAGGTAAATACGGATAGGATGCAAGAAAGACTGGAGAATCAGATCAGGTAGAGAGAAGAGGATAAAGATCTCAGCTTGGTTCGAGATCTCTTCGTCTTGTCCGAAGAAGAGAAGTATCGTCTTAATGTTGAGCCAGAGAAGAGAGATGGGAAGAGAACAGAGGAGGAGCAAAAGTGTAGTTCTTTGCAAGGCAAGGCCTAAAAGTTTGAATCTTTTGGCGCCAAAGGCTTGAACGCAGATGGGTTCCATGCCGATGGAGAGACCGGAGAGAAGAGAATAGCCAGTGATGTTGGCGAAGCCGAGAGCGAGTGAGCCGCCAGAGAGAGCAGAGAGATCGTTGAGACGGCCTAGGAAGAGCATTGAGATCATTGAGCGAGAGTAGAGGAGTAAACCGGTTAAGATAATTGGGAGAGATATTTTGGCTATTGATTTGGCTTCTTGGATCGAGGAGGAGAGATGTGTCGGATTTAAATCTTGTCGGTGATCTGTTTGGTTCTTGAGGATCGGAGGAGCTGCCATGATTACAGGTTTCAGAGAGAAGAGAGAGAGAGAGACAAGAGGGATGATGAAGAAGGAATTGTTGATGTGTGAAAGGTGTTATAAGTTTCACATTAAGGCACTAATAAAGCTTAACTAAAGTGATTAAGGAAATCAGAGCAGTTCTTTGACTCAAAAATCAGAAATTATGTCTTAATTATAACAGAACTATTTTGGCGGTTTTTTGACCAGCCATTATGTCATTGTTATGACTTCGTCTTCCTAGAAACGACCATCTTTTCTTTTTTTTTTCATTTCAAAAATAATAAAATTCAAAATAATTTCCAAGAAACTATATTTTCATTAATTCACGTTTTTGTGTGTATGAAAATACATGATAAATTTGTTGCAATAAAATATGAGTTTTAGATGTTCATGGGAATTTCGTATTTTATCCACGTTTACGTTTATTTGGAATTCTTTTATCTTTTCAATTGGGGCAATAAACAAAAGTTTCAAGAAAATATGAATATTTGGATTTTCCATATGCTCGAGTCTTCGACTTCGATTAATAATGTAAGAAAATATTGCTTATTTTTCTATCTGGAACAATATCGTCTCTTCATTTTGGTCCACACAGGTCTTCGATATTCATATATCAAGTTGTTACGAGATACTAAGATTTAAAGTCTCGGGACACTTTCGTATAAAACTTCTGAAGATGCTTGCTATAAAGTGATGAATTATGTGGAATATACCTATTTAATACATATTTTAAATCCACAATAATTTATTGGACCACTCTATTCATATAGTTGAGGGGAAAATTATAGTTTTGGCAAAAAAGAAAGGCTTTCTTTCATAATTCGTAAAAAACGAAATTTTTTATTGAATTTTATATATGTATCTGGAATACAATTAATTGTTTGTGCATAGATATAATATGATGTCACATGCTTCACCTCTATAGTATGTGGACCATTAAATATAGCTCAAGTTTAGGATGAGGGAACAAAATTATAACGATCTTATCTCGAGCTATTTTGATCGTTTGTTATATTATAATAGTAAAACAATTCGCAACTATTCAATATAAATTATATGAAGAAAACAAAAGTTACATAGTAAGAAATGTGATATTCATAGTTTTGGTGCTTAGATACATGTGGAATGGGTATTTGCCCTAAACCACACAAAAATCAATATAAAAAGCCATGTTTATGTTTTTTTCTTCTTTTTCTGTGTGTAAAACTTAATTTTAATTAACTAAAATGGTATAGCTTGATTTACTTTAAAAGATTCTAACAATTGTTATTAACATAATATTTAGGAAAATATGAACATTGAAGAAACGAACAAAAAAACATCGTTGAATACAAATATTTCCATTAATTAAGATTTGAAGATTAACATATCAACTTACTCTAGTTTTTTCTATTCTCACTTTTCCTAAATTTTTAGGAAAAACATTGTTTAATCTATATAAATGTAGATCCTACAAGTCGTTCAATATTCATTCACTATATTTTCTGTTGAAATGTGAAAATTACTATTCTTTTTTTTTTGTCAACAATTGGATCGACAAGACCCGATCCATAGCCTAGCCCACACCCTAAAATTCCCTTTTAATTCTACTAATGTAGTGGGGAGGAATCGAACCCCGGTGCCCTGAGTCATTAGCTGGATCATCCTAACCACCAGACTGAGAGTAACTCGGCTGTGAAAATTACTATTCAACAAAAAGAATTTTATATATGAGAAAATAAAGAGAAACAATTTATAAAATACTCTGTTCGAAGAATAAAGAATGAAAATAAATGAACTTTAAACCAACGTTGAAACAAACCATAAATCCTATACAGTTGTAGAGAAGAAATCCTGTTGCAGATTTGCTTATCAATCAAGCGAGTCAATGTTGTAGATGAATCCCATGTATTGTTGTGAATCCTAGAGTTCCTTTCTCTCCAAACATGATATATGATGCTTTGAAATGTCAAGCGAATGAGAATATGGCCAAGACAAGCAAAATGAGAGCTAAGCAAGTATGCGAAAGTGTCATGCCAGTCATGAGAAATGTTAGTACCAATCAGTTTGCCACGGAGATCCATCCAAATTAAAAAGCTATAAGGGCAAATAAAAAATAAATGCTTTCTAGACTCATCACGCTCACCGCAAAGGACACAGTTCTGGATAATTTACAAAGAGAACATTTTAACACCAGTTGAGAGCTTGTTTAGAATCGCCAATCAACAAATGAAAGAATGTCAAGGGATGCCTTGAGAAATCATACCATAGAGAACCAATTGACCTTTGATTTGTGCAGGTGCAATTAATTCCAAGTGACATATAATGAAAAGAAATCTTTGAAAACATTAGGAGAATAGTTTCAAAGAAAGATATCATTGCCAAGAAAGGAATCAAGAGGCTGAGAGAGAGCAATAACATCAAAAACATGTTGGAAGCGTTTGCAAGCCAATTTGTTGAGTCTTGATAAAATTGATAAAGCCTTTGTTACTGTGGCATTGCGAGGAATATCAAAATAACAAGTTACAAAATCACCAGTGAGATCAATTAATTTGCCAGCTTCACATAATTTATCAAACCAAAAATAAAAATTCATTCCTGAGCAGATTTGAACTATTTTAAACTAACAGAATTTCTGAGTTTAAGGAGTTTTCTCCAAACCCAAGGGTCATGAGTACCACATGGAGCATCCCAAAAAGATCTATTCCGGAGAAGAAATTTATGAATCCAGTCAACCCGTAAGGATTTAGTTGAAGAATGCAAGCTCCAGATTAAGTGCAAAGCAAAAATCTGAGAAGTGTCTCTCAATGAATGAAGCCCAAGTCCACCTTCATCTTGTGGGAAGCAAAGATCGGACCATTTTACTTTAGCCTTGGTAGTACTGTTTGGAGATCATGACCATAAAAGAGCATAACAAAGACTCTCAATAGCATCAAGACAAGTATTAGGCAATTGAAAAGAGGCACACCAGAAATTGGCAGTACTAGTTATAACAGATTTGATCAATTGCAATCTCCCAGCAATAAGAGAGAGCTTTTGAAGCACAAGATGTCATTCTGGATTTGATCTTAGAGAGGAGAGGATCATAATTTGATCTATCATTGCCTTAGTAGTAAGAGGTAAACCCAAGTACTTAATAAGGAAAGTACCAATGGAGATACTAGCTGTTAAACATGCATAAACTACTGCATTAGAAGCATATCCAACAATATAAGCGAAAGACTTCACAATATTAATGTGAAGGCCAGACATGGAACCAAATCTCTTCATAACATCAAGAATATCATGAAGGGAATGATCGAGGAGATCCATCAGAAAAGACTAAGATATCATCTACAAAAGTGAAATGAGTTAGCTTCACATCTTTGAAATAGGGGTGATAACCAAATAAAGCTTGATCAACAGCCTGATTCAGAAGCTTAGAGAGGACATTGTTGATCACAACATAGCGGTAGGGAGATAGAGAGCAATCTTGCCTAATACCACGAGAATTGGAGAAAAAACCCTAAAGATCTTTGTTGACAGAGACTCATAAAGAAGCAGTCAAAATACAAAGTATATATAATGGATGAAGATATCTGGAAGATTCATAGCACAAAGAACATCGACTATAAAATTCTAGTTTATGGTATTAAACGCCTTGACTATGTCAAATTTGATTGCACATGGAGGAGAAATAGAGGAATTGTGATAATCATTAACTAACTCAATAGCTAAGAGGACATTTTCAAGTAAAAGTCTCTCTTTAACAAAGACTCTCATTAGGATCAATAGCATTAGGTAGAATGAGCTTCAGGTGGTTAGCTAGAATCTTGGAAATTACTTATAAAGTAAATTGTAACATGAAATAGGCCTAAAATCCCTCACGTTTAGAGTATCCAGACGTTTAGTAATAAGAGTAAGACCAATGTTGTTAACTCCAGTCGATAAGAAACCATAGAGAAAAAATGACAGGACAACAACAATAAAATCATATCCAACAATAAACCAGAGAGACTTATAAAATTCAGAAGAGAAACCATTGAGGCTCGGAGCCTTCTTAGAAGGCATAGAAAAAAACACATACAAAATCTATAAAGCATAAACACAAGCAAAAAGAGCAGATGCAGTATTACGAGTTTAGTAAGGATGGATCATGAATCAATTTGAATGCACCTAATAGTATTACGAGCAGCTCAAGATTGAGATAAATGATGAAAGAAAGCCATATTACTATCACCCTCCTTTAACCATTTGATCCTTGATTTATGTTTAAAGAATTGCTCCTCCATAAAAGCTAGATGATGTCAGCAAGAGGACACAACATTAACAGTAGCAAAAGTTGAGTTATCTGGATTTAGAAAAGCCAACTCCTAAGATTTACAGAGCTCTTCAAATGCTTCCTAAGTACGAGTTGGGAGATTACCATATTAAGATCTATTAAGCTCAAGGAGAGCAGGTTTAAGAAGCTTTAGCGTGCGATGAAACAAATAAAGAGCTGCACGAGAATGAAAAAAGGCGGGAGTAGAAAACCAGATACTCTGAATCAGAGGCAGGAAATGATCATGGTTAGCTAAGAAGCTAAAGTATTGAAATGGCATGCGGTTACTAGTAATAGGAGTAGATAAACGAACCACATAACTGGAATGATAAGATATTCCACCCTATTCAAACACAGCACAAGCGTGAGGAAAAGTAGACAATCAAGTAGAATTAAACATCACACGATCCAATTTCTTAGCAACATGCTCACCTTCTCTTTTATTATTCCAGGTAAGAAGAAGACTAGAAGAAGACAAATCTAAAACATCATAAGATGAAACAAAATCTTGAAATTGATAGAGAGAAAATAAGATAGATTGGAGTGCTCAGAGAGAGAAAGAATCTCATTAAAATCTCCTAACAAAATCTAAAGTAACGATAGGTGAACAGTTTTAGCCTTGACTTCAAGTAAATCTTGCCAAAAAAGACGGTGATCCACAACAAAATTGGAAACATAAACAGCTAAGAAGATAAAAGAAATCACATATGCAACAACTGTAATCCCACAAGTGATGTGCCGAGAACTCTTATAAAGGAGTTGAACCTAAATGTCAGAAGAAAAATAGAACCAAATACAACCAAGACGATATATAGAGTTTTCGTGTTTCTCTGCCTCATGTTGGTTTTTCAAATATATTCAAAATTGTTTGAAAAAATATTTAATTGTGTTTGGATAAGTTGGTTATATGAGTTTTGGTGAATGACATTTTAGGAAAAAAATTGTAAATTAATTTTTTTTCAACAATACAATTGTGTATGCTTTATATATTTGAATGAGAATGTTTTCGAATTCAATTCCATCATTTATTTAATAAAAAAAATTCTCTATATAGTCACAAATACTTGGTGGCAAAGCTGCAACTACATAAGAAACGGAATATGCACAATATATACACTTGAATGAGAATAGGTCTAAATGGTAACAGTAGAATCTAGTTGAATCTGGCTTACTGTGGAATCAGACTGAATTTTTTGTCTTATTTTTCTAGTGGAATGTAGTTGAATAACTTAATATCAAATGTTAAGAGAGGAATCTGACTAAATTTTATGAAATTTAAAATATTAGTTTAGTAAGAAAATAAATAATATTATTTAATATACAACAACTTAATATGATATCCAAAATATCTCAAATACAAATATATACCTTTTTTTTATATTTTAAATTTAATGTTTTTTTTTCCAACTTTAAAATTTAATGTTTTTAAAATTCGAATATATAATTATAAGAGAAATTACTAAAAATGCCCCTTTTGAATACCCTTTTTCAAAATATACCTTCTCATGACCATTTCTCTCTCCCTATTTTCAAAGGAAAGAGTAGGTTTTGAAAATGCTACATGCCAATAGGGGTATTTTTGAAAATCTTCTAATTATAAATTTGATTATATTATTATTTATCAGAACCGAAATGACAAAAAAGTCCAAAACATTCAAATTCTATTTAGATTTTAAATTTTGTTTTTATTATTATTTAATCTTAGTTAGTTTTTTATAAACAAATAATGAATCCTAACTCGATCCAAACCTAGTCAGATAGATTTTTGAATAAAATCCAGATCATTAATAAACAACCAAAATCTAATTATACTCGATCTATATTGCTTCGAGCTTTATCGAGAAAAATATATGAATAAATGTTAAGTGAGTAAACCATTTTGAAAAATCGGATCCGAACCCAAACAGGTACTTGAGTATCCATATTTAACACAAAGATACACAAATTTTGTTATTTATAATTAATTATATAATTTATTTAAATAATAAAAAATTATAGAATTATGGAATTATTGTATGTGCAAATAGTAACAGCTGAATCATAGAATTAGCTAAATCTAGCTGAACTAACTAAAATATGTCATCAATTAGGGTCTATGTTTTTGAAATTAATTTTGATATAGTCACGAAGATTTTATAGTAAGACTGCAAGCTATGCAAAATACCCAAATAGCAAGAAAAGAAATTTAAATAGTCAGAAATTTTATAACTGTGGTATTACCAATTACAAATGTATACTTAGAGATTTTTCGTGACTATAATCACAATTTCAAATCCTTGATTATTTCAAAAGTTATTTTGGTTAGTGTTATTTTCTTCTCTTTTTTTTGTCAACAATTAGATCAACAAAATATAATCTACATTCTAATATTCATTTCTTAAAATCCTTTTCTAATTTACTAATTGCAGTAGAAAAAAATAAAACATGATACTAAATACATTTGCTGAACCATTCTAACTACTACGAAGAATTTGGTATGGTTAGTGGACCACACTAAACCTCAGATTAACTGACTATAGAAAAAAGTTAGTAACCATAATGAAACTGTTAATCTCCAACTGACTTGACTTTTTTTTTTCCGACTAGTTATTCTCAAATATGTGCACATATATAGTTTAACAATGAATCATGACTTAAATTAAATTGGTGAGAAAATTTCCAAGATTAATAAAAATGCATTTATGCAAGTATCTTAATATAAAACTGTATCATGTTGACAAAAAATTAAATTTTATCATCAAAAAGACGACGTGGAGATTAATTCATTCTATCCTTTTCAAGCGTATACTTAAACTTGGTTAAGCCTACTTTAAGGTAATCTGATAGAATAATTATGTTATTTAAATTAATTTTATTCTTAACACAGTTAATAATTGCGTTTCTAATTCCGATAATTTTGTAATGGTGGCCACTTTACAAATTCTCTAGCATCAGGGTTTAGTTCCTCTCTAATGCAAGGGGAAGGAAGAAAAGAATTTTTATGATATAAGATTTAGCTATGGATCGAGTTTTATCGATCCAATTATAGTAAAGTTTACAAAAAAAATTGATGACTCTGTGAATTTTGGAGTGTATTTTGATTATAATGATCAGTATTCATATTTTTTTGATAACTCAGGAATTCTCAGACCTTATGAGAATGATATGGACTATTTTTTTTGGGGGAGGTGCAGTCCATGGATAAACCTTCTCTTTGGATATTCAAATGGGCTAAAAACATGTGCTCATATCCGTGTAAGGGTGTCTGAAATATTTGTGATTTAGTTTCAAGTGTTGGGGGAATCGAACCCGCTACATATATACCGTCCGGATCCAATTCTTGCCACTCGATCACAACTGCCACTCGATCACAACCAGTAAGACAATATTCCTATATTAAACGGTTGTTCATTCATATACATTCTAGAAACATGATCTTAATATGATCAAGGTAATTAAACAACAATATCTTGTAAGACAAAAGATGTCATATAGTCAAAAATGTTCAAAAATATATAATATCCTTGACATAGAATGAATCAAAAACATAAAGATCCTAAGTACTAGGAGGAATCCTAATAATCTAATTTATGCATTTTGATGCATGTTAACTTTAACTAAACAAACATTTGTCTCCTGTCGCTTTGGTGACTTCGGTTTATGACAAACACCATAAAAAGATAAGTATCTAGTAAATAAAGTAGTCCATTATCAAATACGTATCCTTTAAGTAGTAATACTCTGAGCGCGTATGTTGTGAGAATTTGTCGTGTTGTCTGAGACATCAATGATCGTATTATCTTTTTTTCTTTTGATAATACGTATTATCTTATACAATAGTTTAAATCTTCCTGCTTTATTGTAAATAATATCTTCGAAATCATTAAAGTTTACGTCTTTGTTAAATCTAAGAGTGGGTTTCTTCAACATATGTCATTGGTATTAAGATAACTCGGTAATTATATTAAAAGAAAAACATTCAAAAGAAAGGCACATGTTATATATATCCACCTTATATGAGCTACATGTCCCGACCACATTATGGGTTTGGTTGGGTCGTGATATCTTTGCTCAATATAAGAGAACATAATTCTTTTGCCGACAAGGCATGCAGCCCAATATTGCTAGATAAAGCCCATTAGATAGATATCTTCTACCAAATTGAGGACTTGTCAAATTTTATCTATCTTTTTTTAGAAAATCAATTAACTATATAGGAAATCCGGTTCCACATTTTCAAAGAAAACCCAAGTGTTAGTTTATCTTTTTCTTTTTGGTTAGATTTCATGCTTTGGTTAAATATACTAGAAAACTTATTAAAAAGTTGATGTAAAAATTGGTTAATTAAAGTAGTGTATTTGGTTAAATTGTTAAATGTCCACTTTTACGTTTTTCCTATTAGAATTTGACTCTCAATAATTGTGTAATACTGTTTTATAAATGTAGAATTTTAGGTTCTTAATTGGATTTTACGAGTTTAAGTATTTACAAAAAATAATTATATTTTTTTTGTGTGTAATAATTTAAAATTAGTTTAGATAATTTAATATTAGTTTATGTAGCTTATTTAGATATAAAAATAATTACATAAATTTATAAGAAATTATAAAATATAAAATTATTTTTATTGATTTAGATTTATTTTTATTTGTTTATAGTGTAGATAATTACATAATTACATATAAAATTATAATTTACATTTATTTAAAATTAAGGGTTTGTTTCTAGAATAACCCATTGACTTTGGTCAATGGGTGGAATAACCTAGAAAATTTTCTCTCTAAAACTCTCTCCAAATTATCATTACTTCTTCATTTATTTTCAAAAATACCATTAATTTTGTGTTTTTTTTTTCTAATTTTCAGCCAACCTAAAATTACCAAAACATTTATCTAAACTCAAATATTTACCAAAATGTCATCTTTTTCAATTCTACCAACAACCATTACCAACCATTATCGAACCCCTAAATACTCATGGATTTACCTTTTTTTGACCTATAATTGCTTATTAACAATCTTCAATCATCTTTATCAAAAAAAAAACAATCTTCAATCATATTATATCTCATTCTCTCTTCATTTATATCCATAAATCTCTCTAATTTTCACTCATTTCAAAACTCTTAAAGCTTCAATTTTTCAGTGCATTTAGCAACAAAAAGTAACGATTAGCGGTTTAGTTTGCCATTATGGGCATCTAACAAAGATATATATAATCCCAAAGTCAAATTTAGCTTACTTTGTGCATATTTCGAAAAGTTGCAGATAGTAGACTTCATGTGAAGTTTGTGTTCCATGTAGACTTCACATGAAGAGTGCAAGTCAACATAGAGATTAGTTTTGCATCTGACTATTTTCTGGATTCAGAGAATATATTTCACGTGAAGTCTGCTAAAATCTAAGTTAGTTTTGCAATCGACTAAAATTTTGAATTTTATGTAGACTTGAGCTGAAGTCTCCAAAAATCGCCCAGACTTCCCCTGAAATCTATGTTTCTTAGAGAGGTTATTTTTGTAGTTGACCAATAGTACGGTTATTTGACCAAAAAGATTTAGAAATTTGTGTGAGAGTGCAGACTTCAGCTGAAGTCTTCTTATATTCTGAAGATTTCATGTGAAGTCTATGTTATTTTGTAGTTGACCAACACTCTGTATGATTTCTGTAATATTAATTAAAAAAGAGTTATTTATAAAATAACAGAGACTTCTTCTAAAGTCTTCTCCAATTAAGTGGAAGACTTAACTTGGAGTCTGCGTTGTCGAAGACTTCACTTGGAGACTTCTGCATAAAAAGTCAAACTTAGTCAATTGCAAAAGTAACCTCTCTTTAATAGAGTAGACTTCAGGTGAAGTCTCCAAAATTATGTGAAGACTTCTACTTTCAGACAAAACAAATTAGATTTCATCTGAAGTCTATTTATAAAATTCATTATCATGGGTAATTGCAAATATAACCTCCAAAAATGTAGACTTCAGGTGAAGTCTTCGTCTAAAAAGTCAACATTTAGTCAAATGCAAAAATAACCTACAAAGACTTTAAGTAAGTCTGCTTTTTATCTTCGTACACTTAACATGAATTCTACACTTGTAAAATAGACTTTTGGTGAAGTTTTTGAAGATAAACAGTAGACTTGTATAATTTTGTTAAAAATGCATTTAAAATATGTTTGAATTTTTTTTTGTATTTTTTTTGGTATTTTTTATGTGTGTTTGATACTTTTTTTGCTTATGTACAAATTTAACATAATTATATATTATTGTTAAATCTGTGTAAATTTTAGAAATAATATATGTAATTAGCTCATTCAAAGTAGACTTCACATGAAGTCCACTTCAAGTAGACTTCATATGATGTCTGCTATGTAAATTTATGTAAAAATGCATTTTAAAGGTGTTAAAAGTTTTTTTTTATATTTTATATAGTTTTCTTATGTTTGTTTGATACTGTATTTGGTTATGTCCAATTTTAACATTTTTATATATTATAGTTGTGGTCATATAAGTTTTCGAAATACTCTATGTAGTTAGCTCAATGAAAGTAGACTTACGTGAAATCTTCATCTGTTTTAGACATCATGTGAGTAACTTAGTCATTTACAATTTTTTTGGTAAATATTTGCATAGTCTCTATTTATTACTCCCTCCATTTCATAATAAGTGTCATTCTAGCATTTTTCACATAAATTAAGGAAACATATTAAAACTCTATTATACCCTTAATATTTAGTTGACTTTTGACATTTTCTTTTTTCTTATTGGTTAGTAATAAGGTTAAAGTAGACCATTTATGCTAAAATTTACCTCGTAAATTTAAAACGACACTTATTTTGAAACGAAAAAACAATCCTAAAATGACACTTATTATGAAACGGAGGGAGTATAAATTTTTGCTATTTCTAGAGTTTTTCATTTCATTACAACTTTATCTTTTGCCATATGAATTATAAATCATGCAATTTTACATGTTGTTATCATAAATTATGAAAAGAAACACTTCAATAAATTACTTTAGTTCAACATTAAATTTAGATAAGACTATTCCACATATCTTTAAAACTTGAATTGAAATATGTCATTTACCTTCAAAACTCTTTTGTCTACACCTTTAATCAACAAATGAAATGTACAACGACCTATGTACGTATTAACCACTCAAATATAATACCAAAAACTATATGTAGTTAGCAAATCATATGATAATCATCAAGAAAATAATAGAAATCTCTTTAAGAAGTCTCTTTACCATGCAGTTTGATACTTCAAACCGACGAATTTGATACTTCAAACATGTGAGGATACTACAAGCAATTCGATATTTCAAACCGAAAAATTTGAATTCATTCTTGAAAGAAAAAAGAAAATTAAACTTAGAATAAAGATAAGAACTGAATCAAACTTTCAAAAGTTAATTTGGTTTTCGAGTTTAGTGGAATTTTTAATTTGGGATTATCGGGATGTTCAATTGGCCGAGTGAACCCAAAGTTTGATATTTTTTCAAAAGTCAACATCAAATTGAAAGTTTAGTTAATCACATCCGGATTTTATTGTTTAATCAACCAGTTTTGGTAAGTTGCATGTTTAATCGACCGTTTTTACAATATAATATAAAAGCAATTAATCAATTTTTTTTATATTAAATTGATGATTTTGTACTTTATGTCTTAGAAATTTTTGTTTATAAAGATTCATTTTTCACCTATCAAATTGAATTTATCTTTTATGTTTCTCTCAAATATTAATTATTCAAAAATGGATGAGTAATGTATAAGATAATATAATCTAAAATCAACTAAATTAAAAATATTAATTTCCACATGTATGTCCAGAAAAGTCTCACGTAGTCTCTAATATTTAAGTCAAATCAAAATTCACAACATATATTTGATGGTTAAAAATAGGAGAGAGCTTATGATAGAATTGAATTTGTGTATACTTACACTAGAGCGTACTGGTAACATTAGACGTATTTAAACTATATCTAAAAATACAAAGGTAAATATAATAACATATTTATTCTGTATCAAAACAAATATTGTTTATGTCTTTAATATAGAAGTTTAATTTACTTCTGTTATAGAATCTAATTTTCTATATATATATATTATTTTGATTATTGCTTTTAAATACATAAACACTTGAAATAATTTCACAAAATAATAAATAAATAAAAAGTAGTATAGACTAAACCAAAACACCCAAGACAATCATTAATAATGAAGGAAGTCAGTTGCAGAGTTAAGAGAGATTTGGAAGTATTGAACTGAAACGAGTACATACATTATTGATTTGATTGAGATTTCAATTTATTTACTCTTAAAAATACAATTCAGTCTGAAAGACGCACACACATGGTCGTAATGGAAATGGAAGTTGTGTGCGAAATCTGCATGAAAGTCGCAACCAAATCTCGTTTGGTCATCTTGAGGTCTTTATTCTCGTCTCATACTATAAACAACACTAAATACAATTTTCTTGTCGCCATTTGAAAATATATCAGTATTGATAAGAAAAAATCTATTTCATATTTTTGTCAAATAAATTTTTAAATATATGTTGCCATTATTATATGTAGAGTTGTATCAATACAGTAGAGTGTCCTGTCAAGGATAGAAATCAATAATTTAGATTTTATTTAATTTTATGAAAATCATATTAACTAATCCGCTTATCACGTCACGACAACATCTTTGTTATTTTTGTCTTTATTTAGTACTTCACTTAAAATAATTAACAAACTTAATTTAAAATATTTTTGTTTTTATTTTATCTATATTTTGTCTATATTCCATAAAAAAATTAAGAAACGTAATTTAAATTCAAAAGATTAATAAAATAAGATAAAATCTGAATGGGCTAATTAAGATAGCCACATAAGATGTGTATTATCCTAACTAGGTATTTAAACCACACTTTCGCACGGGAATAGTTACATCACTTAATTTTTTATGTTTACTATATATTAATATAATAGAATTATAATATTGTAAATCATAAGTCATCTATTATGAAAATATGGAATCAGTAGAGAGGAATGTATTGATGCTGTAGATATATAATGTAAGGGGAGAAATAAAACATATCGATAAAAAGTGGATCCGTACTTCTTTTACAATTCTGATGGTTCCATAATTAAATCAGCAATTATGATAATTTTTATGTTATTTTTCTTATTCTTTCTTTTCATCAAAAGTTTTAAAAGAAAGCTTCTAAACTTTCTCAACATATGAGTGGTGGACTTGTCATTAATCTGATCTAGATTAGTCTCTATTGAAAGTACTGTGACATTAATTTTTTATTTCGAATAATCTTAGAGTTTGTATTATGAATTGCCAATCTTTTTTAAAAATTTTGTTTGATATATTTTAATCTTTAGATTTTAGCTATGTTTCTATTATGTGTCATGTAAAACTTAAATTTTGGATGATTTTATGATGCTGTCAAAATTTAATATATTTAAAAATATACATTCTTTTAGGTTATATTTTTCTAAAACTTTAATGATATTATTAAAAAGCTTTTAATGTAAAATTAAATTCGGTTAAGAAAATCGTAAAAGCAAAAGTTATAAGTTATTGTTTTTAGATTAAAAGATTTGAACCACTAAATAAACTCAGATTAAATATAATTATTTTTTGAATACAACTACAATTACTTACTGAATAATATATTCAAAACACAAAATAAACACTTTGGTGAAATCCTTAAAAATGTTGCTTTCATATAAGAGTAAACAGAAAAGAGTATGACATCTAACAAAAATACTTATGTGAACAAATGGTTCAAAACACAAAAATTATAACTTTGCTGAAATTGTTTGTTTTGTTTATTTTTTTTTTCTTGTTAGAATCTTAAAAGTCTGATTATTAGTTTTTATTAAAACGTCATAATACTTGCAGTACAACCTTTTATATACTTTAACCATTGATTTTTTAAATTATTTTAACATTTTTCATATGACTTTGATTTTGTTCTCTTTTCTGACAATTTCAATTTGTTTATTAACGTTTGTTTTTAATAGACAATAAACATCGTAATATTCTATATTTATACTTGTTCCAAAATCTAATTTAAATAATATAGCTATTATTTTGTTGAATATACTGTTACATAAATAGGTTTGTAAAAAAAGAAATATATTAGAAAATTACGGAAAAACATCACATTCTTTGATATACAAATTTAATATACTAATTTGGCAACTCATACCTACAACATGTATATTTATTACTTGTCTCAAACCATTTCATGAAGCATGTACTATCAAACAAGTGGTTGCATTACATTTCTAGCAACTCTTGTTCATTAATACAATCTTCTTGGCACATCACATACTTAATATCATCTTCTGATTTGTTGTCCATGTTTACAATATAAATCAACCTTCTCAAGAAATTGATTGCTTCTTGAATTGCTGGTGTTGGTACAACCCTCCAAGAATCCATTGAAGCTTGTAGTACTTGTGCATACTCATTGATAGAAAACTCTTAATTATTATGGATCATTAATGATATTGTTACAATATTTGATATATTGTAATCGGGAGAATACACTACTTCCTCAACCATGTTGACTAGAATATTTAGAATTGTATGGGCTAAAGGAATTGTGATGCCAGTCTCTAGTAATTCATGGAAAAAATCTGTTGAAATAAAGTCCATGATATTAAAGTATAGAGATTGAAGTAATGATTCTAATGAATTAGAGTTACGCATTGTAACAATTACAATCGTTGAACCGCCTGCATTTTCTTCATAAGGAACATCAACATTAACTCTGTAAGAAGAGTATGCACCATCCATTATCCTAAATAAATAAACATTACTATTATAACTTTTGATACATTGCTGTATTTGTCAGAAACGTTTTTTCAAATAAAATTAGAGAGTTAAAAGAACGTAATTTAATAAAGTATAAAAGAAAAAATTTGAGACAATACTTATCGATAATGTAATGATGTCATCATACTCATCTAAAAAATTGATTTTTCAAAGTTGTCTCTTTGTGGTTGTTTCTTTTGTTCTACAACACACTGTTTGGTGGAAGACAAAAGTTGGTCCTATTATTTATAAGGGACGGACATAACTTCTAAAGTATTTAATGTGTGTGATTTGTTAAGTGAAAAGACACCATAAAAAATAATAAAATGCGAAAAGACACAAGATAATAAATGCGAAAAGACACAAATAATAAAAGTTGTCACTTTTTGTCCACAATGTCAAATGTTTTTCCGTTTTTATTTTAAAGGTGTCTATTCAAAATTCCAAATAAAAGTCTTTTATTTTTGTTTATTGATTTAGTATTTTTTTATGTCAATGCTACTGCATTTAATGATGGACAAAAGTCCAATAACAATGAGTATCTTAACAGTAAAAGAATTTGGTTAAATAATTTTTTTATTATTGTATCAACATATTGCAGGCAGCTTATACATACTTCACTTATACTGAAAATACGTAATAGTGAGAGAAGGTCCAATATTGACTTATAAAAATATGACTCAAAACGATATTTATCACAAAGAAAATTACCAAAATATAAATACTAATCAATTACATCATCTGAATTCATAAATTATCTTATACATCAGAATATAGAATGATAACAATTAATGATAAGTCCACATCCTATTTATCTCAATTAGAGTTTAAAATAAAAATAGAAGTTAGGAGAATAGCCATGACTTACAAGTTTGTATTGTAGAGAATATTGACACACCCCAGGAGAGCCATAACTAACTGCCAAAATGTTGACACCTGCCTTCAAGCGAAGACAGTATAGCAAGTAAACTAACCAAGCGAAACACAGCTTTGTACTATATTCATAGTCCATACTTTGTGTCATTCACAGAGTAGTTTAATTCCTAAGGTGCAAACTAAAGTTTGAGCTCACAAAATTTTATTCCAAAAAAAAAAGCATTACCATGTGTATAATAAAATGGTAGTCCAAACCATCCCATGGTAGACATCTCTGAAATCAAGCATGTATATTGTATTACAACCAAAGACATAGCCAAACAGAATATTGGAAAAAGACAATAAGAAAACCAGATCAAAAAAGACTGTGACTTAATCAAGTCTAGGTTGTCTTTCTCAGTCTGTTTAGGAACAAATTTTGAAGTGTTATAGAGAACGAGTGATCTTTTCATTCGAACCAACTATTCAACCAAGCTATCCTATTTCAAAAGAGTAGAAACAGAAAAATTATTACTAGAAAATTGTAACCAAGTAGAGTTGAATAAGTAAAACAAAATGAAACATTCTTCAATATAACAGCAGCCACATTGGTTACAAAGAGTCTTTTATGAAGCGTTAAAATTTATTTATATATTCTAACTTGTACGTGAAGATAATCGGGTGATACAGTTATTATAGAATATGATAACAAAAAGTTGATTGAGCAGCATATGCTTCATTTCATGAATTTACTAACGAATGGGTCCAAAATTATCATAATAATAAAGAGAACATCTCTACAAACAGTACTACTCACTTTGGGCGTTGTTTCATATCTACCAATAGCCATTCAAGAACACATAATAGTGATGCTTAAACAACGCGAATCATGAAAGTGAATAAGATACTAAATCAATGAGGTTAATAAACCTTACTTAAATTAGATTCTTTGTGTTATCTTTTGAGTATTGAAGCTCTCTATAATCTACGACTTCTTATTCTCCATTTTTTGAAAACTGTTATTTTAGAGTGAGCTGATTCATATACTACCAAAGAAACAAGTGAAGTTTCAGGAGAAAAAGATGGTTAACAATTCAAGAAACAAAGTTAAAGACTTTTAACTACAGTTTATTTTTTCTTTTGTTAATAGTGACATAAACTTGGAAGCTATTACATGAGCTGCAGTATATACTTTTTCAGTTACTATATAGACGCGACTTTACTATATTGTTATTACGATGATAGTAGGCTTGATATTATTTATTGCTTGTGTTCCGAACATGAATATCAGAATGAAATCAAATCTACTCTTCTTTAAAGCATTTGAAAAATGTCAAAATTATTGAAAGTTACTCAAATTTTTTGCAATTCATATGAGTCAACAATTAAACCGTTCACAACCACTATAATATTGATAATATATTAACTTTAATAATTGAAATCTAGTTTCCAGATTAATCTTATGTTCGAAAATTTTAATTTTACATTACAAGACATTAGAAGATTAAACAATTGTTTTTTATAACATTCGTCAATGTCATTATCTATTATACCGCATCCAAAATCTTTACATAATTGATTAATAAAATATTAAAGAAAACAAAATAAATTATTCAACCAATCATTTTGTTTCTAAATTTTTGAAACTATTTGTTGTTAGCAAAATAGACTACCTTAGTAACAAAACTGCTTAGTAAATCAGTGTCCATAAGACTAATTTTGATTGATAATTTTTTTAGCTACTACACTATTAATTATTATGCAAAATTATATTTTCCAAATAAAACTAAATAAAACCACTTTAAAGTGTATGTATTATTAAAACTTTGCTTTTGACAAAGCATTTATAAAATAATTTAATATGTGCAACTTAATGAAAAACTCCTATGAGGAACAAATAAATGAAGTAATGTTTACAATGTATGTTTAAAAACAAAGTAATTGGTTTATTGTGTATTTCATTCAAAGAACTTAAACAATTGACTGAATACACATGATTATTTGTAATTATATAATATTGTAAGTATTAAATAATTTATTATATTACAGAAATTAAAATTCATTAATAGATATAGGTTCGAGAATTACAGTTATCTTTTAGTAATGAGTAAGAATTCACTAATACATATAAGCATAAACTAAATACACTATATGTTCTATAATATCATCCTAAAATTATTTAATAAAATATTTTTAATATAAAAAACATAAAATTTATATATAGTTATAGATATTTTTAAAGATAAAAATTATCAATTTTTTTATTCTTGTTTCTTGGCTGGCTTTTTGTAGCACCATCTTCTTTATTATTTTTAACTTTCCTGACAACGGTTTTTCCTTCACCTTCGTTAATATAATTTTCTTCATCTTTGTATCTTTCGTTCTTTGGTTTCTTAAGATTTATGCAGCTATTGTTATATCTATATTCCTGAAATATTTAATATAATTTTATAATATGTTGAATGAAAAATAAATTCATTTAAAAAAATACTAAATTACCCTATTATTATTAATGGTATCATTATACATTTCAATAATTGTAATGGTAATTCGTGCAGTGGATGACTTATAATTATATGAGTTGAGTTTGATTTTAAAGTTATAAGTATGTCCTATGAGTTTGTCATTTAAAATGGTGATTATAACATCATCACTTGTTGTATGTTTTGTGTTATCCTAAAAAATATAAAAGATAAATTTCTATTTAATAAAGATTATATTCATATATAAGTAATAATTTTTTCATTAATCAATTATTACATTGTTTTGAACTAATTCAATAGCAGAAATGTTAAGAATATTTGTTGCATCTTTGTTGAACATTATAAAGGATGTAGTTTCAGTTCTATCATCAACAATTACTTCAATACGATATCTCTATAAAATTTCTATTAGTATTTCTTAATTTGTATTATAAATACAATTAGTTGATGGTTATGAAATTTATACCGTAAAATCCCAGTAATACTTAAATCTAAACATGTGTTGCATTTAAGATTACTACCATTTTTTGTTATTTTTATTGCATTTAGTGCATGAAATATAACTCCAACAATTCCTTGATGATATTCCAATAGTATTTGCTTTGCATAAGTATATTTTATCCTATAATAACATATTATATATATACTTAAATTTCTTAAAGAAGTACAAAATATAAATATTTATTAGGTTTTATAACAGAAATATTTTAAATTTATCTCAATTGTATCTTCAGTAAGCAAATCATAGAATTTAGATATTGTAACCACATCTTCGTGATTGATTGTATTCAGATTATCACCATTTTCAAGCTTCTTATGAGGTTCGCGTAAACATCTAGAAAAAAAATCATTTAGTTAACAACAAAATTATAACAATTTAAAACTCAAATAATTAACTTACGTTTGTTTAAACTCTTGTATCTTATTTATTGGATCTCTTAGATACATTTTTGAAGCATTAGTGGTGTTAAGGTACAAGTAACCTATAAAATAAAATATAAAATATAATGATAGAATTATTGATACCAACTAGCAAATAAACATAAACTTAGTTCATAAACAAATAATTCTAATTTTTAATTTTAAATTTGTTATTATTCCTTACCTCCATACAATTTAGGATTAACACTTGTTATTATAATAACTTCACCTTTAGGGTTCTTTCCTTTGATCATTTCAGTATATTGTTTAATTTGTTCTTCCCGAACTTTGCTTCTACTATAATTTATTTTGTTAGCGGTTTAAAGTAAACTGATACGTTATAAATTTATGGTTATATAATATCTTTTTATTTTATATCAATAATTAATTTTGAAATATCAATGTTCATTTCTTGATTTGCGTTCCTCCTTCAACTATAACTCCTATTACATCTCTCATTATAAAAAAATACAAAAGATTTTTTTTGAAAAGTTTAAACAGATTTCAGAATTATTAACAAGTATTTTAAAAAGTATACGAAACAAACCATTAAACTTAGTATTTGTGTTAGATAGTTCATGAAATTTTTTTGAAATAGAAAACTGGAAATTTTCTAGTTTTATAGTTTTACCAAAAATTTTGATTAAATGAAATGTTGTTTCATTGTTAAAACGCAATGTAAGATGATGATTTGATATTTTATAATTTTCATAGAATTTCCAAACCTCAAAATCACTTATTAAATAAATTTCTCCTTCTTGAATAATATCTTTCAATCGTTAAACATAATTAGAGTAAACAGTTCCAAGAATTGTATTATCTTAAAAAATGTATACATTAAATTAGAAATTTTTTATCAAAAATTAATTAACACGGAAAAAAACGTACATTTTCATCTAACAAAAGAAAAATTAAACTTATTAAATCATCATTTCGTTTAGAATTTCTTGTTTCCCATTGCCTAATGACTCTAACAACAATATGTTGTTGACACCTCTTCATATCTATGTTTTGTATTAAATTATATGTAGGTAAGTCTTCAAAAATCTTCTTATCACCCATTTTGAATATCTAAAATTAGTAATGGTGAGATCATCGATTGGTTATTTATAGAATTTGAAAGGTTACTTAAAAAGTTACAATTATTCAATGCTAGAAGTTACATTTTAAAAGGTACCATTAATTCTATAGATGTGTTTTTTCATTCATTTTATAGATGTGTTTTTTCATTGTACCTTTCTATTATGAAAACGTTCTATTGTTATAATGTAATTTATTTTTTTAATTTTTTTAAAATCAAGTATCTTCTGTTTATTAATATTATATTTTCAAGCACTATTTTAATTGACAAAATAAAATAATCAATTACAAGCCAAAAGAATAATTAAGTGGCCTTTAGTGGCAGATGGTAAATCCATTAAAGGCATGCGTACTTGCATGTTTCGGGATGGAATTCTGCTGCCTACGTTATGTAAGAACTTGGCTAATGGGCCGGCCAGTTGTGGTCCAATGTTGAGAAGAAAAAATGCAGAAAGAGTAAATACAGAGACACAAATGATCGAAAAGAGAAATTTTGCATTCACCGATCATACTTGAAAAGAGTTAATAAAATAAGAGGAAGAATTATAGAAGAGTGAATTTAGAAGATCGTCCACCTATAAAACAAGAATGGATAGTGAATTAAAGATAGTTTCATTGCCTCTGTTACCGACGCCAATTTAATCGAACTTCAGAGATTGCAGTATTCTTTAGCGATTTCTATCTGTTAAACCCAGAAAGGCTACTCCCACTGAGCTCATTTGGATCAATTTCTTCTCCAATTTCATCCCTTCTTTGAAGTTTCATATCTTTCCCTCTGTCTTTTTTGAGCTTTTTATTCAGGTTTACTTATATCTTTAATGGATCAGATCAAGCTTAAAACTTATGTTGTTAAAGAACACATATATACGTCTGCAATTTTCGGCTTTTAGATTTCATCTATCAATTGAACTGTGGCTAATTGACTTAGTGATTCGCTTGTATCCGTTGACCTCTATTCAGTAATTCAATCTTGATTTACAATTGCTCTGTTGAATCCACGATTCATTGAAAAAAATAAATTATAAGTATTACAAAAACTGATTTGCTTATTTTTCACAGGGACATTCCGAGAGCGATACATCGGTTGCATATGCTCATGTTGGAGCAAAAAGGTTGCTCAAAGGATTTTCTTTTAGTAGGTTATTGATTGCCTTACATATGTTTCCATTGTTGCTATAAAGAATCAATGTTTCAAACAAGTTTTAGAACAGAACTAAAACATAAGGGGAGTAAATTAACAGACAACAACGTGATGAACATTCCAATAGATGATGTCTCGACGAGTCAATAGAATTAGCATACACACTCATAAGAACAGCTTCCTTAAGAGGTTAGATGCTTAAAACCAACATAACTATTTAATTTGGCACATAATTTGTTCGAGCTCTTTATTAAAAAGAGTAGAACTCTTATCATCAACGAACTTGATGTGGAGGTTAAATCAGTTGAGCCTCATTTGTTTCACACTTGGACAACGAGACGCGTATTCCAGGAGCCAGAGAAGTTGATTGGCCAGGTTAATACTCTGCAACAGTTCTTGATCAACTCTTAGAGTCAATTAATAGCTACAGTTTTACTTTGCTACTCTTTCTAATGTACTTTGCATCTTGTTTTGAGCTTTTTAAGTGTAATGGCTTTTTCTTTGTATTCTTCAAACTGTAATTAAGTATACAATCGTTGGATGCATAAATGGCCAACTATTTACGATCTTGCTCAAGCTTCCTTTGAAGTGTTTCTTCTGTGTTTATTTTTCTTTTCTTTTCAATTTGAAAGAATCAATTGGATGACGAAAGATTTTTAATTCTTTTATATTTTGGCAAACAACTACTACTTGAATCCGTATGTAATTTGATTTGCTACTAAAGTCTTCGTCTTTTTGGTATTACTCTGCATTTTAAAAAGGTTATCATTTTTTTGTTGGTTAATTCCTTAATGAACAAGCTATCTCTTTAATAAGTGTTAGTTATTTTAGAGATAGGATAAGATCTCTAGTAAGAGTTAGTTACAAATCCAAGTGATAAGATCAAATCTATAGATTAGATTCATGGCAATTAATCTATAAATAGGGAGCTTAAGGAGGTTTGTTCCTTAAGACTTTAGAAAGCAAGGTTAAAGTTTTGAGAGAGTTTCCTAAATCAATAAGAAGAAAAGTTCTTATATTCTAAAGTGTGCAAATACGTTTTACTTGAATTGGTATCAGAGCTATTAGGTTTCGATCCATCAAGCTAATCAACAATGGGAGAAGTATCTCAAGTTCAATCTCGAAGCAAAGACCCAGGTGTACCTTCGATACAATGTCCGATGCTTACCCCTACAAACTACACGGTTTGGTCAATGCGAATGAAGATCATGCTGCGTGTTAGTGAAGTTTGTGAGACGATAGAACCAGGATCGATAGACCCGAAGAAAAATAATGTTGCGATTGCTCTCTTGTTTCAGTCCATACCAGAAGTTCTCATCTTACAAGTAGGAGATCTAGGAACAACTAAGGAACTTTAGGATGCAATTAAAACTTGCTACCAAGGTGCAGATCGTGTTAAGGAGGCTCGTTTACAAACCCTAATTGCTGAGCTTGATAGGTTAAAGATGAGTAATTCAGATTTGGTGGATGATTTTGCTGGAAAGATTTAGGGAATATCAGCTTAATCCGCAGCCCNAATCCGCAGCCCTTGGAGAGACAATCGATGAAACAAAGATGGTTAAGAAGTTCTTAACTGGACTCCCTAGACATAAGTTCATTCATATGAAATTTGAAGACATAGTAGGAAGGATAAAAGCTTATGAGGAGAGAGTTAG
>OVBA01002389.1:0-34856 GCA_900406435.1 Lepidium aucheri | reverse complement strand
TTTACAACGACTTTACAACGATGCTTGTAAGGTTTACAACAATTTTACAACAGACGTATTACGATGAAATTACAACGAAAACACGCGCTTGCAAAATTACCATCGCTTTTACAAAGAAAGTCTTATTACGACGATCAGTTTACGAGGAAACACTGTTCGTCAGAGTTTACAATGAATTAGAGACGAAAATTGGTGTTGTAAACTGTATGTCTTCTTGTAGTGAAAAGAAATATGTGAATAACATCCTTACATCTGTATTCATAATATAATATATATAAATATAGATTTTCATAAACAACGTTTTGTCCTATATATATATATTATAATTATTTTACAAATATATAGTACAAGTAAAGAAACTATTATTCACATAAGTCAAACCACGTATACATCCTTCAACGTTCAATCTTACATTCTCTATAATTTAGTATTCCAAACTTTTATAACAATCATGTAAAAAATGTTTAGTTAATTCACTCTTAAAAGAAAAACGGAAAAGATGATTGAACTTAAGATCTTCATAAGGGGTGAACCGAATGTGATCTTTAAGCCAAGAGATTAGTCATAATGGGACGCTGATTGCAAACGGCTCGTAATGGCTCGAGTTTACGCATAGCCATTCCAGGATTCTCTGCCATATCGATTTCATCACCGTTGACTTTTTCCCAGTCAAAGCATTGAATCAACGATCCTAAAGCCAATGTCACCATCCTTTGTCCCAAAGCTGCACCAGGACATGTCCTTCGTCCGTTCCCAAACACCATAACCTTGTTACTGTTTGCGGCTTCTTGGTCTTCGAACCGTTCTGGCATAAACCTCTCTGGCTCATCCCAAAGCTTCGGGTCTCTATGGATGGCCCAAGCATTCACTAGCACGATTGTGCCGCGTGGCACATCATATCCACCAATCTTGATATCTTCAGAAGGAGAACGCGGAACAAGGAGCGGTGCAGCTGGACACAACCGAAAGGTCTCGGAAACAATGTTTTGAAGATAAAGAAGATTGACAATGTCTGCCTCATCGATCAAACGCTCTTGTCCAATCTTCTCGTCTATCTCAGCTTTTGCCTTTTTTAATACTTGAGGATTCTTCAGCAAACTCGCCATTGCCCATTCCAATGTCACTGCTGAAGTATCTGTCCCCGCTAGCATCATAGCCTACATACATTCATGTCATCACAAAATTCATCAGTTCATCTTTAGCGTACAGATATACACATCGAATATGTTTTGAGGTTTTATATGTATGGGAATACTTACGAGCATGAGGCCTTTGATGATGGTGTCATTGTAATACTTAGGTTGGTCTAGTTGCAAGGACAACAAATGACTAACCATTGTGTTACTCTCTCCATCTCTTCTGCATTCGTCGAGCAGTTGCTGTAAGAATGCATCCATGGCTTCGCCGAGTGCTTTCACTTTCTTTTCGTATTTGTGTCCAAAAATTTTAAGAATCGGCAAATAATCTCCTGGATGGCTCGCACCACTGTTGTCGTTGATCTCTGTCACTAGCTTCTTGAATAGATCCGCTTCTTCCTTGTTGTTAACCTTTTTGATTAAATTTTAGAGATAATTAGATCAATAATTCACATAGAAAGTAATTGTAATATAATAAATGGTCTGACTGATCAGACAAGATATAGTAAATAGTTTGTCAATTTGGAGTTAATTGATGAATAAAACTAAAACATCTAAAGATCCAAAAAAAAAATTTTGGGGTAAAAAATACATATATGGAAAATCTAATAATTTAATAAATGTAGAAATATCCAAACCTGGTCTCCGTAGTAGCGTCTCCCTGTGACCATACGGACAATATTATTGAAGGTCAAATCTGCAAGAAGAGGTTCAAGCTCAACGACACGGCCGTTGTAGTTACGTGAGGGTTTTGTAAGCAAGCGTCGAATCTCATCGGTACGAACCGAGAGGAATCCGGTGAGACGGTTATTGGAGAGGATCTCAAGAGAGCAAATACGACGAAGATTACGCCAATGGTCACCGTAAGCGGCGGTTCCAACCGTAGTATAATCGAAGGCGATATATTTAGCGGTTAGAAAATGCGGCCGGTTTGTTAAAATAACGTCGTTTTGACCTGTAAAAGATTCTTTAACTAGAGGCAAAGACGAGATTACGACGACTTGGCGAGAGCCGTAACGGAGCGAGAAGATATCGCCATATTTATCTGCGAAGCGGCGGAACAGACGGTGGACCGGTGGTTTCACGATGTGAAGATGGCCGACGATAGGAAACGGAGTTGGTCCTGGTGGCAGATTGTAACGCTGCTTTTTCGATGAGTATATTTTGTAAGCCAATAGAAACAATAAAACTGCCAATAAATTCAATACGTAATCCATTTTTCCTTTATTGGGATTGGTTTCTGTGTGAGAAAGTTTATGTTATAATGGATGTTGGTGTGTTGTGTTGTGTATTTATATAGATCTCGGTTTATAATAAGATAATGTAAAGCGATTATAATAGAGCATGCACGATTTGAACTTTGACTCTTGAGATCTTAATCTATACTCTATTTTAACAAATATTACTTTTGACTCTTGAGCTTTTGTTTTTCAAGTTGCATGTCAACGACTCAACATGTTACGTTCCTTCATACGCCTTTGACATTATTTATTTACCTTATTTTTTTTTTTTACTTAACTGTTAAGAATATGTTTCAAATATTGAATGCATAAATTGATTCAAAAGCCTATTCGACAGTCTATATATATAGTGTAATCTGATGTTTCATTTTATTTTTAAACGTTAAAACCGTTAGTAGTTACTATCAATTAACTTATTCATTTTATTTTAAGATTTTTTTTTTTTTTTGCAAAATATACAGAGCGAATGTATACAACCTTTGCGTTACACAAATTGCACAAGGGAGAAAAATATAGTAAAATACTTTATTGGGAAACCAAGAAGAAGCAACAAGTGAAGTACCCAGAAAGTCCTACTTGTTTCTCCCCAACTATTTAATTGTAAAGTCCCCACCATGACTTCTCAAAAATGGCTGCTTACATTTTAAACATAATAATAATATTATTGTTATTAATAGAAATAATAGATACTTTTAATCATTTGGGTCGAAGGGACGGTGAATGAATGTTGAAATGGTGCATAATAGTACCAATGAATGTAAATACTACCTCTCCTTTTTTTATACTTGATATTTTAGGTTTTTTACAAAAAATATGTTTTATTACAATTTCCAAAATAATATAACTAATCATAAATTAGTCTATAGAATTCAAATAATAATAAAAAAACTAAAAACATATTAAATTTTGTATAGAAATTAAAAAATCAACTAAAATAAAATAACTTTTTTTGTAAATAGAGAGCATATTATGTTCATTGAAATTGTCGTCCACTTGCTATCCTCGGTGAAAACAAAAAGTTAACCCATACCATAAAATATGATAAAGTATATAGACATTCAGATTGTACAACCCGATTTACTGTATTTATAATCCAATCGTAATGCGCGACTCAACGACAAGCGGCCGCCACTTAGAGTACCTCATCAATTTTGTCTTCCTTTTTTTTTTGTCTTAATGACAAGTGGGAATCCTTAAAGGCTAAAACATATAGTAGGTCTTTATACGAACTACTTTAATTCTCTCATAGAGGTTTTTCTCTCAATATAAAAACTTTATAATTTTGTTGAAAACGTGGGTTTTTATAAAAGTTCAAAACTTTATAGCTAAAGGAAGATATTCATTGGAAAAAACAGAAACATATACATATCACCTATTTAATTATGATTTCCACGAAATTTGATACATTAGAAACATATCTAATTGGTAACTGACTATTGCAGTTGAATGAGCTGAATTTTTTATTTTTTTAACTTTTTTTTTTCCTGTTTTCACCAGTTAATTTTACGAAAATATTGAGGAATTTTTCAACTTTTTGCTTACTATCTATTACTTATTTTATTATTTTTTCCGTACCACCAGCTTTTACTTTTTGTTTTTGAACTCTTAATTATTTTCTTTCAATTATGAAATAACTCTAAATCTAATATATATTATTATATTTATTAGTTTGCATAACAAGTAGAAAATAACAAAAAAAAAAAATAAGATAAGTAGAGGAAACGTGAGAATGAGTTGTAATAATTATTTTGACTTATGAGTTATGTTTTGTGTTTCGTTGTATCTATTCTTATTAAATCGGATGTCCTTTTTTTAACAACCTCTATTTGTAAAATATTAACAAAAGCCAATTTTTAAATTTTGGTTTTGATCCCTAAATGTTTAATTACTACTAAGTACCTTTTTTCGGTTATATGAGTTATGAAAAAAGAGAAAAAAAAAACTGATTAAAAAAAAATACATTTCGATGAGATAAAGAAGGAACTTATCCCCACGATCGGACCCTACTTTGCCTTCTCTCTTATAACTTCTTCTTTTGTCTCTAAACATTTACAATTTAGGGATTCTCTGTGGACATTATCACAAGAATTAGTTCACATCATTTTTGGAGACGCCAACTTTTAATCGCCGATTTTTGCTCTCTTCAAATTCTCTCATCTTTTTTTTTTGTTTTCTTACCATAAAACCTTCTCTCTCAATCTCTTTCGTTGCATAATTCAGATCTGATTCAGCGACGGTTATAGAGGTAGAACAATCGAAGAAAGACGATGATCTTAACAATCTGACGACGACGAGAGATGGATCTAGCAAAGAATAATCCTCCGTCAGGAGAATTTTCCAAGAGAGCAATCAGATTCCTCCGCCGTTGCAAAATCAGCTCATGTTTAAAGCTCTGATCATGAGTTTTGTTCCCTCGATTCTCTTCACATTCGTCGTAATGAAGCTGAATCTAAACACAAGAATCATCCCGTCACTTAATATTTCTTTTTCTGATTTTTAGTGGGTTTCATGTTAAATCCCCTGACATCGAACAAAGGTTTCAGGTTCCAGTTTATATTGTTCTTGATTTATCAGGTATAACTAATCAGACAATCAAGCTTGGTATTAGCCTTCATCAGATTTTTCTCTTTCTCAAATCAATTTTCTTAAACGTTTTGAATTTTGTTTTGGCATATCGACTTGCCAGTTTGATAATTTTGGTTTTTTCCCAATTCTTTGTTGATTGACTGAAATAATGAAGGCAAGATTCAATGAATTTTTATTTTGTGAGGGTCTCTTTTTGTATAAAATTTGCAATGTTGATTGTTATTTCCTTTTAGTGTAGATGCCAAATTGTATGAGTCGATTTTGAATTTATCATCCTGAACTTGAAATAGTGCTACTGTTATATATACATGTCAATTTCGATTGGTCATTTTTTATAGGCTTGATCTGTAATGTATCTTCGATTTTGTGTTGAATTTGCACCAAAATATAAAAGTGACACAAGTTTTGATAGTGAATTTTTTTTGTCTGTCGAACAGATGGAATTCAAGGAAGAGAGTGCATAGTTTCTGTGGATGTGATTCTTAAAGTTCTATCAAAGATGCTGAAAATATACGTAAGCTCTTACTCTATACTTTGTTTTGTAAAAAAAAAACTATATTGAAATGTTCTTTGTCTTTGGGTTATTAGTGAGGAGCTCAGAGAAGGGTATGATGCACATATTGGCTTTGTAAATGCACTTGAATCTTTCGGAGGAGGCCATAATGATCCCATTTGTGTTGCTTTTGGAGGTACCTCCATGTTTTGTGTTTACTTTTCTTCGCTTTTAGTACTTTGATTTCTGCATTGTTTCTCTTCATCTCACATCTATTTGTTCTTTCAATAAAATTTATCTGAAGGAAATATGTTATTTGCTCAGGTTTTGTAATGACCAAATTTACTATTGCTCTACAAGAAATCAAAACGTACAAGGAAGTTCTTCGTTCTCAGCTATGAAATCTAAATCCTATGTAGAATGGATAACCTGAAATATATGTGCATTGGGTTGAACTAATATCATGGAAGCTTGATTTTATCTGTCTATATTGTATAAAGTTAGCTCTTTTATAGAAAATCATAAGGTGTAGGATGCTATCTTTCTTCGGCTTTATACTTGGTTATTTTGGTTTTGTAGACTATATCTGAAGAAGTGCATAATTAACCTATGATGTTTTATCAACACTTTTCAGTTACAACACATACTGAATGATCGATTGCTTCAATTTGTGAATGTTGATGTCCAAGACGTTAAGGTATATTTTTTACATACCAGATGACAGATTATAGCAAAATTACTTTCAAGTTTATGCACTGTATGTTCATTTTTTCCTTGATTGCTCAAGACTTGTATTAATTTTAAATTTATGTTGCATAGGAAGCAAAGAAACGGTTTGACAAAGCTTTCATAGTATATGATCAGGTGCGTTGAATGACTTGAGAACATGTCAGTTGATTGATAAAATTATTATTTTCCTGGTTTTTACCATAAGCATTCTGCGTGTTTGGAAAACTTCATTCTAATACATGTTCATCTGAATGAAACATGCACGAGAAAAATATCTTTCATGAAGTAAGAGTACACAGATTGGATGTGGCTGCCACAATATAATCATCAAATTGTTTTAATCATGAGCTATTTAATCATCAAATTGCTTTAATCATGAGGTATTTAATCTGAGTTTGATTAGTTAAGAATTACTTAATGTACTATATCTACAGTCAGTTCTGATTCAAATTCTAGATGAGAGTGAAGTAGTACAGGTCTTTCAATCTTGTGCTACTCCATAAAAAAGCTTAGCCATCATATTTTATTATTTAGATGATGGTAAAGCAGTACATGTCTTTAAATCTTTTAATTCGTTCGATATCTTTGAAAAAAAAGTTTTCACTTTTAAATCATTGTGTATTGCACAAAAAATGCAAAAGAAAAGAAACAAAATTGATATGGAAAGTTATTGTAATTAGCATATACTTAGCTCGACATTTTCCTATTTTTTTAAGTGTCAATTAGGTAGATAATACCTTCACAGAAACTAATTCAGTAAATGACATGAAGTTATGAAAATTAGGTGAGTGAAGGTGGGGTCAATGAAAGAAAAGACATTTTCGTCCCCGAGCATTAGAAACTGATCTTGTCCCCTGATGGCCCATACGAAGAAGGTAGGGTCCACATTCTCCATCTTGATTCCTGATAAAGAGGTGAGCGTACGTGGAAGATGGAAAGAGAATTTTATTTGCAGCGGTGGTAGAGGAAAAATGGAGACTACGCTATGCTTTTTGGCGACAAATCTTAAATACGGTTGAAATCGATTTTGGGTACGAGGGTTGAAGCAGTTAGATACGAGTCGGATGAGTTTATAAAGCTGCTTTGGATTGGCTCATGTGCAATGTAGAGTCAACGTCTTGTAATTGAGTAGTGCTTTCTGCTATTTTTTTTGAGCCAGCAAACTATTCGTGGGTTTTTCGTATGGCGAAGGAGACGAATGTCTGAAGCTGTGTACCTGGTAGGTACGAAGGAGAGGATATAAAGACGACAGAGGGGAAAAGGCAGAGATGCAAAACTTTTAGTTGACAGTAAATTATTTTTATTGCGATAACGGATCCGATTGCAGATAACAGCTATAGCTGCGTTTGCAGCAAAAATCTCACGTTTTGTGTAAAAGTAAAGGGAATATGCCAGAAAATGGTAGGCGGAAGACAATGACTTATAAAAGTGAATGTAAAGTGTTTGGAATTGAGGCCAACGAGATCTTATATGTTTGAAAATTGAAATCCTGAATGGAAACATTGAACAGTCTAATACTCAATATTTGCATAAATAAATGGAAAAATAATGTGGGTCCCAAAGAGAATATAAGTGTGAAGTTCTTTAAGTCCCACCATCGTCCCCCCCTTGCTCTCTAAGCTTTCGGCTGCATTTAATGGAGGATTTCAGAAAGATTTACCTTGCCTTGTGTGAGGAATTTAGACCACAGAATTCAAACACTGTTGGGCGAGAATGCACAAAGGATAGGTGTTTGCAACTAGGATAGAGGACTGCAAGCAAAATATCTTGGATAGAAAATATTAAAATATTCTGATGCCCGCTTTATTAACGCCAACCCAGAGTGAGTGACATTAATCACATCTCTAACCCTAATTCGTGAGAGGATATGGTTTCTCTGGCGGATAACTACAAATAGGAGCCTTGAATGCTGTAGAATTTATTAAGAAAGGTAGGTGGGATTCCCTTTATCTTTTGCTTTACAGTCCGTTTATCATGTTGTGTTTGTCTTATTTGGGGAAACCCATATGGCTACTGTGTGTCCCTAAATGTGTGAAACACCTGAAAAATGGGACCACTCACGTTGCCGTTTGTTTGAGGACCGTAATTTTTTTGAGTTGCAAACGTTCAAGGGAGTGAGTTGTTTGTTAATACCAATTTTTTTGCAGTTTTCAATTTATGTTTGTTATATGACGAAGTAATGTGTCTTCAGTTGCAAACATGTGCTATGCTTTTCATGACAAAACGTGTGGGTGGGCGGGGTGCATTTCAGTAGTAATGGATAACTTTGATTTTCTCCTGAATATTGGGACATGAAATATATGTTTGGTCAAACACACATCTAAAAACTGTGTTATTGCAACAATATTTGTTGTTTGCAGTAACAGTGTGAGGGTAGAGGGTGGAAATAACGATGCTGACATGGGTTATCTCTGATTCTTTTCGTGTGGAGCAGGAAAATAACCGAATATGGTAACATAAGTTAAGGTTCGTCATGGTGAGTAGAAGATTGACCCTGACGGAAATTACTACTTCGAGGAGACCTGGAGGGATTTAATAGCAAAAATTGAGGTTAAGGAAGGTGACGCCTTAGGAAGATTTTTAACAAAGCTGGTCTATGTTATGGGGGTTAGGGAAGACCAAGTAATTGACTTAAGTTACCAATGGTCTGAGTGTGTGCTCGGTCCAACTTGGAGGCAATTCCCTCCTTCGTATATCAGAATGGATGAGGAGTTTGATGCTTTCATGGCCATTTGAGAGGAGCTGGAAACCCTACCCTTGATGGCTACTGTCCGGCATAAGACATGGGATCCCAATGTCCACATACTTGCAGACGTGGAAGCAAGGCAAACTGGCACTGAAATTACGAACATAGAGAGCACCCAAGGTTAGTTTCCTGGAGAGGATATATAAAGAAATGTGATTAGGAGTGGGAAAAATTAACACTGTATTATTGTTGCAGATATCGTTGTCTCGACTCAGTCTCAACGTCCAAATTCCGTGCATCACATGATTGGTGAGTTGTAAAACAAAAAAATCGAGCAGAGAAGTGAGAAAATATAGGCGTAAACTTAAACAGATAGTAAGGGAATAAACGTAAAAAATATGATAACTGCATAGTTGTCTGGATTTCATGAAACGTAAGCAGTTAGTGTAAAACTTTGTAATTGCGGTCAACGTATGTGGTGGCAGTTAATATATGCAAAAACGAGAAAAGGTTGGGGTAGAGGAAAAAATTGTGGTTACTTGATGGGTGTAAATTACCACTGTTATACTGTAAATTATCGATTTGTAGGACTAATGAAGCGATTTTACAGATCTACTGGCAGACGAGAGCAGGGGTCTCGTTTTTAATGGCCAATCTACAATCGTGGGTGAAAATAGTGCGGATAGAGTTTGCAATCAGGGCCTAGGTACAAGGGGAGAAATACAATGTAATAATCTTAAGTTTGCTTCCATATAATAATTTGCGCAAAAAATAATGTTTGCATACTGGATATTTTTTCCACTGCTGGGTTGGTGGGGGATAATATATCCCAAGAAAGGAGGAAGGGAAAAGAAACTGCACATAATACGCGTGATGTAAGCCGTGGTGGCCTGTCCCTTGGACCTTTGGCTATGGATCTTTGGAGAGCATTTCTAAGTAGCAAACCCATGTTGGTAGCGAACCGTGTGGTGGGGTTGGTGTCGAGCTAAACAAAACTGCAGATGCTAGAGATCTCAGGATGAAGTCCATAACATTAACTGCAAGTGACAATGATGTTGGTGATGGTACGAACGGTGGGGATGACTCTGATTCAACAGACGGTAATGATAGTGAAACGGAGGATGTCAAAGATGACAGCTTCACTCTAATGGGTGAGGGGATTACGGTGATTTAAACTAATGATGACAAAGTTGGATGTTAAAAAAATAGTTTGCGGTAATAGTATAATGTAGAGATTAAAATTTGCTTTTTCATGCCTTGCAGAGAGCGATGAGGAACTCATAGGACTAGCTAGACTTGGTTCCATAATGGAAGTGGGTGGGCCCTCTAAGGTGCAGCAAGAAAAAGATCTGGATATAGTTGTTGGTAACAAACAATCTGTCCCCAATTACCTTCCTTGCCGAGATGCACCTCCATATTTTGATGATCCTGAAGAAAATGCGGGGGTCGAAGGTTGGTGGTGTTGTAACGCAAAAATAATAAATTGCAGAAATATGGTTTACAACAGGGGGAAAAATTTACATTCAATATTTTAAAAGGCGAAGTTAGGCAGGCTATGAACGATATCGATTATGAAGGAGCAAAGATATCTGAAGGCAGGGTATTCAGGGATAAAGAGGATTATCAGACAAAACTTGCAATCCATGCGATCACCAATAAGCTCCATTTCAAGTACGATAGGTCTTGTAAAGGGATGGTGAACGTACTTTGTGTGGGGCAACTTGCCCCTGGAGGGTGTACACAACAAAAATGAGCGAGAGCGACCGTTTTGTTATCTGCATAATATCACCATACCATACATGCGGTATTGCTGAAAGATGCGACTTCCACAAGCAATAATAGGAGAGCTGATAAAGAGCAAATACGTAGGGTTTGGCTGCAGGCCTGGGGCAAGTGAGGTGAGGCGAGATGTAAGTTATTCAGTACCCTTGCTTCTTCAGTGGATAGATATGTTTGCAAAATAAAACATTTGCAGATATATTTTGGGAAAGTGCAAAACAATTAATTTAAACTAGCGACTAATTTTTTGTTGCTTTATAACGTGCAGTTGTGAAGGGACTTTAGCCTACACATCTCTTACTGGAAAGCGTGGCGTGCCAGAGAGATCGCAATGGACAGCGCTTTGGGTTCTGCTATGGGAAGTTACAGGCTCCTTCCCGCCTATTTTAAGCTTCTCTTACAGACTAACCCTGGATCTAAGGTTGCACTAGACACGGAAGTGGGGACGAATAGAGAAGAACAGTTCAAATACTTGTTCTACGCACTTCATGCTTAAATTATCGATTTTGCTTACATGAGGAAGGTGGTAGTGATTGATGGTACGCATCTTTGTGCAGGATGGAAATTATCAAATATTCCCGATCGCGTTCGGGGTGGTCAAAAGCGAGAATGACAAAGCATGGACCTGGTTCATGGAGAAGCTAAAACAGATCGTCCCGGATGGCCCTAACGTTGTAATTGTCTCTGATAGGCACTCGTCCATATATGCAAGTATTAAAAAGGTAATAAGGTGTAGTCGATGCAGATAACATGAAAAAAAACTTTATGATGCAAATATATAGTTTTGCATCTGCTGCTAATACGAAGAATACGCATGATTAGGTATACCCCCAGGCCTACCACGGTGCGTGTGTGGTGCATATTGTGCGCAATGTGATTGCAAACTTTAAGAATAAACACTTGGGCCGACTGGTCTCATCTGCAGCGAAAGCATATGACGTGGAAAAGTTCCAAAAGACATTTGTAGAGATCCGGTATATTAGCCCGCGCTGTGTGGAATACCTTGCTCAAATTGGGTTTGAACATTGGACCAGGGCTTACTGCACCAGCAACAGATACAATATTATGACAAGCAACATTGCAGAATCCCTTAATAATGTGCTGTCAGTAGCAAGAGATTACCCCGTCATCTCTATCCTCAAGTCAATAAGAACAACATTGGTGAGATGGTTTTCACTTAGAAGGGAGGCTGCAAACGCTGCTGAGTGACTGTTCCTCCAAGAGTTCATGAAATGCTATTGCATAAATTTGATATGGGGGCACGATACCACGTTGCAAAGCTAGGTGACCAATTGTACAAGGTTGGTTGTTATGCAAAAATAACTGTTTGATGGTAATAATTCCCTTTGCGCTTTGTGGATATTTTTGCAGTAAAAATTAACCAAATCAATATTTTTGGCGCAAGGTGAGCGAGATGGATGACTCTGGGTTTTGTGTGAACCTGAAGGAGAAAACATGTACGTGCAAGGAATTCCAGGTGCTAACAATACCTTGTAAGCATGCCATAGCTGCTGCTGTACGTGATGGAACACGAGTTGAAAACTTGGTAGGTGTTCACCATAGCATCCACTACTTGAGATTGGCGTACCAAGGCACAATCATGCCGGTGCCGGGTTTAGGTCAGTTGTCACCGCTGGGTGATGAGAGAGATCATATCGGCCCGCCGCGAGGCAGGAGACCACCGGGGAGGCCGAAGAAACGACGACACTTATCGGAGGGAGAGTACCTGGTATGAATATAAATATTTTGTAACATATTTTCTGGTTGAATGCGTGATCCATAAACTTTTTAACTTGAATCAGAGGAATTCAAAGAAAAAATGTGGACGATGTGGGGGCATGGGCCACAATAGGTCGACCTGTAGGCTGCCTCCAAGTGTGAGAAACGTAGACCTGAGACTTTTTTTAATTAAACGAATAACATTACTAAACTGTTTTGAATTTGCTTGGATCAGGGTGGCAGGTGAAGTTCTGGGTTAGGCCGTCACTTTTGTTTTTTGGAGGGATTGAAGATGGAAGAAGGGGGAAGACATGTGATATGTCATGAAGTCTTCTAACAGGGAAGGATTGCAATCATAAGTACTGTAATATATAACTACAAATATAACGTAGCCCTAGTTTGTACTCCTTGTGCTAAAACAATATCGCATCTCGAAATATGGTACTTTGCATCTATTATGGAATCCCAAACTCGTTTTGTCTGGCTATTATGATGGTGTGGTACAAAAAAGTAGGTGGTGCTTGCAAACATAAGAGATGCAAATATAATGGTATTGAATCCAATTCGTGAGCAGATGAGAAATTGTTGCACCGTGGACGGCCGGGTTTTTTGGATCAAGGTGAGCTTAACGGCTAAATGGCCAAAAATTAACAAATTTGCAGTAATTTTATGTGTTTGCAAAGGGCATGAGTACGAAGGGGGGGGATTGAGTAGATATATTTAACCCAATACTGCAACAGAGACTTCAAAGTCAGATAACACGGGTTAGGCTGTTGATTTTGTTTTTTGGAGGGATTGGTGATGGACGAAGGGGACATATATAAAATGAAGTCTTCTGAAAGGGAGGGATTGCATTAATAAGCACTAAAAAATATAATTAAGAATGTAACATAGAACTAGTTGGCGCTCCTCGTGACAAAAGAATATCGCATTTCTGTATCGCAAAACTCGTTTCTTTTGTCTATTCTGATGGTGTGAAACAAAAAAGTCGGGTGGTGCTTGTAAACATAATATATGCAAACAGAATGGTTTTGCTGCCAAACCGGAGGCAATAGTGCAAATAAAAACATTACAAGTTAACAAGTTTTAAAAAATCAAGATAACAAGCTTTTGTTTTAAACAGCCAACGTAGGGCGAGGGAGGGGGTCAGGTGGATGGTCAGTTCATTGGTTTAGCAAGAACCAACAACAAAAGAACTTAATAATAACGGGACCAAGATCAGAAATTGTCTGCAAGGAAGACAGAGAATAGCTTCTTGCAGTGGAAGTCTAGTTGATCAGTCTCAATCCGAGAACAAGCTTCAGCACCTCCCAGAACATGGCTGTTGATGAGGAGGGGAATCATAACTCGAGAGTCATACAAAATTGTCAACTTGGGGGATTCTATGGAGACAGACGATTTGAAACGGTATGGAAGGGTCCTGATGGTTAGGGAAAATAAATAAGTTTGCAAGAAACTCAATGAATTTGACGCAAACAGAAAATTTTACGTACAATATGGTTTGGGATCCCTGCTTGGATCAGGAGATGTGGAATCATGATAGCAAGCGGCTGGAGGTCACGCTTGATGGCTGAGTCAGGTCGGAGCTTGAAATTGGAATCAAGGACTTGGATGGTTGCTGAAGGAGTGTGGATGCAAAGTAAAACCCAGTGGTTCCTGTCGAAGTTGAAAGGCGCATATATGGTGACTGTGAAAGAAAAAAAGTTATGTCCTACCAGCCACAAACCTACCACTAAATGCATCGACCAAGGCTTTGCTGAACACAAACTTTGATGCATCGGAGGTAATCACGAAAGCGGGGAACGAATGCTTTAACATTGCTATAATATTGGAGTCCACTAAGTCAAGCACTGGACCTTTAGGATATCCCCTCTTAACGATGTCATGGATGAATAGAAGTAAAGCATCCATGACCTTGGCAGACATTGGCTTCTCCCTATTGACAACTTCGGTAATGTCCTTTGCAGAAAGATGTGATGCAGACTCTAGGAAAACACCCCTGGCAGTGGGCGAGATGAAACAGGTGTGTTAGTCAGTGGGGAAAAGATGGGGATATCATGGTAATCGAATACATTTCAATTAGCAGTTAGGGTTTTGAAAGAGACATATTTTTTAACGGCCTCTATAGATCGTGCAAAGCGGTCGTTCTCGAAATCCACGTCTGCCATGGTGATGGGAGGGGATGGGTGGCCAATCAGGATCTTGGTCTTCGAATCATAGTGAAAAGGCGCATCTATTATGGAGGATATTGTTCTAGCCCTCTTACTCTTCCTTTCGGCATCTGGAGCGGGTAAGGCACAAATTGGAAGAATGGCGGCTTCTGTTAAAGGCAGTGGATTGGTGTCTTCTGGCAACTTGCTAGGTGAGTGTCTCTGGGCCTAAAAACAAGAACAAATGGTAGGAGTGAGGCCTCTTATGCTGGTAAAACAAATTCTTAACAGGGATGCACCTAAAATGTAAAAACAATAAAGTGACTGCAAAACGTAGTACTTGCATCAAACTATACGTATTTGCAGCAAAATATTGAACAAGACACAAAGGATTCAAGTTTATTACAGAACTGTACCTTTTCATTGCGAACATGCGCCTTCTGTTTTCGTTAAGGGATGCGTGTTCCCTTTTGAGGCGAGCGCTCCTTCATTTAAAGGCAAGATTGAGTGTAAGAAAACCAGAGAAAACAGCTGAACAGTGGTGAATAGAGGGGAATTAAGTATAGATGGGACATGAAAACAGATGTAGGGGCATCCCTTTTTGTCTTCTTCGCGAGGTCAGGGTTGGCAGGGCGTTTATGATAGATCTATTGAGGATAGGAAAGATGCGAGTGTAAAAATGAGCAAAACTGAGAAAAGGGGCGTGCAGTGGGGCAAAAAAGCAAACCTTCTGGAGCAGGGACGCGAGAGTTTGGTCTGCTGCGGTTGCTTTTGGTTGGCTGAGACCTAGTGGACAAACCTGGCACGCAATAATGTATGGTGGATGTAAAATGATGAAATATACGCAAACAATGTATGTATATGCAAAGGAACTGGTTTGATGGAAAAGTCAGATTTACTACTGTGGCAGATGAAATATCGGAGATTTGTGATGACAGAGGCTCATTCCGTGCTTCTTCCCCCTGCATTGAACCATAAGAACGCATCTCCTGTTAAACATGAAAATAATTGAAGAAGAGTACATGTTTTAAATTGAGAAGGGTGAAAATGCTGCAAATGACATATTTATATGCAAAAAAGGATAGAGCAGTTGCAAAACATGAGTCTTACATGAGTTTCAGTGGACTTATCTTGAACAGGATCGGACTCGTTCTCTTTGTATTTAGTATCTGCCTGCTTAAAGCCTGCAGGATCCTTATCCTGGTTGGCATAGTAATGGTACATAATTTAGACTTCATGTTGTGAATGCAAAATGAAGAAATAGCTGCAAAGGGAATATTTACGTGGAAAAAAGTGAGATGAGAAAAGGGAGGCTTACAAGGCTATCTGTGGACATATCCGGAATAGAAGTTGACTCTTTCTCATTGTGTTCTGCTTCTGCCTGCTTCGCACCATAAGAAACCAAAAGAGAAGATGAAGCAAATGAATGTATAGTCAAACGGAGTATATAGATGCAAAAGACAGTTTTACCACAGCTTCGGTTGACATAGCCGGGATTTCAGACGACTCAACACAATTCCGTGTTGCCTGCATAGAACCAAAAGAACCAATCTCCTGTTAAACATGAAGAGGGAAATGATATACTAGTAAGCGTGCATGTTGTGAGTTGAAAACGACCAAATAGCTGCAAATGATATATTTATATGCAAATAAAACATAGTAGCTGCAAAAAAACAGTCTTACAAGAGTTTCAGTGGACGTGTTAGGTACTATGCTCGACCTCTTTGTGTTCAGCTTCTGCCTGCTTAAAACCGTAAGAAACCATACCCTGATTAACATAGTAAATGGTATACTATTAAGACATTGTGATGTGGATGCAGAGACACACAAATTGCTGCAAACGGTATGTTTATATCCAAATAATATAAGTTGGATGCAAAAAAAGATAGTTTAAATGCAAACCAACAGTCTTACAGGGCTATCAGTCGACATATCCGCAATGGGAGTCTCCTCATTCTCACTCAGTTCTGCTACAACCTGCTTCGAACAGTAAGAACACAAAAGAGGAGATCAAATATAGTATATTGTTAGGGTAGGCATTGCGAGGTTAGTGTGGCCAACCTTGTAAAAAGCAGCAATATTATTAATTTGATCTTCTACGGTTGCTTTGGCCTGAGTATACTCTGGTGGAATATCCTGAAACCAGAAATACATATGGTGAATGCAAACGATACATCTATATATATATATATATTGTTTGTCATAATATTTTGTCAAACCGAGGGGGTTGGAGTGTCATTTCCATCAAAGAGAGGAACCGAGGTAGTCGCCTGCATAGAAAGCGAGAATGTAAGTCGGGTGAAACACTTGAAACGTGGAGGTGGAAAAATAAGAGGGTATGAAAGGACAGGGGGACTTACAATGGGTGTGTCATCGTGCGCAAAACTTGATCCGTGGACTCCTTATGAGGGCAGTGCAAAGGGTTCGTCAGGTTAAGAGGCGCCTAGGGGAAGCGAATCCGAATTAGCGGCCTCCTGTCATTAGAATAAAAATCAATGAGGTATAAACTGTGAAGTGAGATATCTTACGGCTTCCATTCCCGTCGTAGCGTGCACAGGTGAATGATAGCCCTGTTCCGGTGTAAAATTGTTGCGAGTCTGAGAGACCGAGGGGTCATGAGTGGTTTCGTGGTGGTGATCCCCACCAGGACGATGAGATGCCTCGTGGGCAGACTTGACAAGCGCAGCAACTGCTGAAATGATCCGATCCTCAAACCCACCGAGCTTTGTGTCAATTAGCTTGGACAACATGTCCCTGAAACTCTCTGTATCAAGGCAAACATGGGAGGAACCAGGATCAGTGTGCAGTGATGACTGCCTGCTGGTTGTAGCTGGTGAATGTGGTTGTAGACCCAGATTCGACGCTACTCGAGGCCTTTTGCCGGTGACTTTGGTGCCTTTCTTCAACTTGTTTGGAGGAGATAGGTTGTCAGGGTTGCGCCCGACAGTGAACTTTGACTTCTTAAACTTTACACCATCTTGAGTCATCTTGACCATATTGTCAACATTTGCATCTTGTTCTTCATCGGACCATGACAAGTCTTCGTCGTCGGGTAAACGAGCATCAGGACAAATAATGGATTGAAAATTAACCTGCAGTGCATGTTGTAAAATTTACGTAAATAAATCAATTTACGCAAATGCAAACATGTATCATGTAAAATAAACAGTTTCAGTGAAACTAAGAATATTGTAGAAAACAAAGGCGCTTGCCTAGCACTCCCTGTTGACCTTCCTCGCATTGGCGAGCCTGAAGCGAGGTTGTTTTTCACCGTGCTCAGACCCACTGTCTTCATCGGATTCAGATGCAGACTCGATGACCATCGGTGCGGATGCTGATGCAGCCTCATCCTGGATGGCAGGCACAGCTTGGATGACAATGTACTGGAGCACATGAACAAACCCCTGAACTGCGTAGCTCCCACTTGCAAGTTGAGCTAGGTCTCGCTCCCTGATAGACAACATCACCATTTCAAAAGACACCCTACCCCACGGGTGTGACATAAATGAGTCCAGATTCTTGACAATCTCAGCATAGGCTTTACTTATCCTCGATGCGTGCGATGTTGGGAGCAGCAGCCCGTCGACCAGAACAAGAGCAGCCAACCGCAACCCCCGCTCGCGGTCTGTAATAATGTCTTTCCAAAGCATAGAGATAGCGCGTTGCACCGTGACATAAACTTCGCGACCAAAAAGGGTGGCGTAGTATGGAGGCTCGGTGGATACGGTGCTGCTCTTGGTCTTTTTCTTGGGCGCTTAGGGTTATTCCCACAATTCAGGTAACTAACAATTTTAAACTCACGCAAGGAAAACCGTATGGGAGCCCCAGCAAAAACTACCCAGATCTCTTTCTTCTTGTGGATATCGAGCTGTCTACTCATAAATTGAACAACAAAACTTCCAAACCATGCAGGCTTTGACGTGAGGTCCAGCAACTCCTTAAACTGGCTATTCAAAAAGAATTCTTTTTCATCCGGTTTGAGCGCACGTAGAAGTCCCTGCAACCATGTAATCCGTTGGTAGACATTCACCCTCTTACGAGCTGGAAAATGACAGTCGGCTATCAGATGGGGAGGGAGATTGAATGGAGCCATACAAAACACCTACAATGGTAGCACCAATTAGTACGATATAAAAATTGCAAACAAGAATGGTTGCATGCAAACAAGAATGGTTGTGGTAAGGAACATACGCCGCAAATAAAAGATGCAAAACAAATACGTTGCAAATAAAAGATGCAAAAACTTGCTGCAAATAAAACAAATGTTACTGCAAACTAATTCGAAAGATGCAAAAAAAAATATAACTGCAAATAAAAAATGTGAATGCAAAAACTAGCATCAAATACGAAATTTAACTTGACCCGCAGAGTACAATACACAGAGCGAGAACACTGGCAATGACAGCAAAAACTGCAAAACCAAGTGTAACTACAAACATATTTGGAAGATGCAAAAAATAATTGTGTCTGCAAACACTAGTAATTTCGTGCAAACAGGAAAAAAGCAACAGTTTATCACCGCCCTGTAAACACAAAAGGGGGGACAAAAAAATACTGCAGTCGAGGATCGATAACAATACCACGATATGGTGAAGAAACATACACAAGATGCGAATGTAATTGCAAAAACTATTAAATGCATCAAATTTCCGAGATTGTGAATTGAAAAACTTGCAAACCCTAGATGTAACAGCAAAATCACGAAACACACAGTACGGACACCCAATCAACAACCCCCAGGTTCAACATCAGAACACCGCACGACTTTGCAAACAGCAAATCTCGAAACAAAAACAAAAGATGCATTTGGTAGATTTTGCAATTGGACACGACATTGGTGGAAAATCAAACACCTATTGCCGACCAAGCGACACCGGCAACCAACAAAGGAGTGCAAAGAAGAAGTATCAAAGAATATGCAAGACGAGAAACCCATAGTTCAAACTAAAGTTGAACGCATGCGAACAGTTGAAAGTAGCAACACGCCAGCAAAGACATTCAAAAAGGGGGAAAATGAAAATAAAATCGCAATTTTAGAGAGTAAACCCAAATTGCCTCAAGCCTAGAGTTTCAATCGCTACAGGGAGATAACTAATGGGGATTACGTGCATTGCGAAAACTTACAGAATACTACACTGAGATAGAGCGCGCCTAAGAGGGAGGAAGAAGAATTGCGTTCAATTTTAAGAAGACAGAAGAGGGACCACAATTTCTGTAAGTTATGCGGCGAGAGAGAAGAATATATTTTTTGGGGGGGGGTAGATAATGAACGGTCGCTTTCTAAAGTGATAAGTGTTGTACTTCTTCTACTTTCTTATGGGTTTGACATTCTCATTTTTGTCCAAACGAATCATGCCATATCTATTAAGATATTATATCCAATTAAAAACTATATTTTATAAAAGGGGAAAAGGGAATATGTGCAAGTGAACAGATACCTATAATTATAGGAATTGAAGTCACCTAATTTAGAAAACTATTGCTTTCATTAAGTGCAATTTCTGTTTTTTTAAACATTACAATAGTAAAAAAAATTTGTACTAATAATATATTCTTTCAAATAAAAGAACTTAATAGAAAAACAAAAGAACTGCATTATTATTATTGAAACATCTAATCTTATTAAAACGTAGGTTTTTTTTAACAACTTCTATATGGAAAAAATTACAGAAAAGACTTTTGAAATTTATTGTTTTAACCCGTATGTTTTAAGTTTAATCTGAAAAGTCATATTAGCACACGATCACAAATTCCATTCTATTTAACCCATGTTCTGCTTACTTTAAAAACCCACGTTGTCAACAATTACATCCACTATTTTCTTCTTTTCTCTTTTATTCTCCATTTTTGTTTAGTACTTTTATAAGATTTGATTTTCCTAATAATAAATGGGTTTCGTTTGTTCATTTAGTTTTGTTTCTCAACCAAAGAAGAAAGATGGAGACAACAAGAAGAATGTAGGAGATGGTAATAATAACAATACCAGAAAAGTAGATCTGATGAAACTCAGAGAAGCATGATGAGAAAACAAAACAAGAATGAAAGAAAGAATGATACATCAAAAAAAAAAGAAACCAATAAGAAATGAGGAAGCCGTGGGTCTAATCTTGAGCACAATCTCTTAATTATTTTGTTATTTCGATTATTCTTTTGGAATCGTTTTGGAAGCTAATATGAGTTTTCAATTGATGGATTTTTATAAAAGGGTTTACGAAGTCACTTGCCATGATGTTTTTGTCGGAGATTGGCGACTTAATGTTTTTCGCTGCTGCAGTAAGTGTTTCCCCTTCTCTAAGAAGCCTTTGGCTCTTCTCTGAACGTGTAGTTTGCTTCTGTTCTGAAACAAATTCTGGGAGAAAAAGGGCATCTGGAATGACTTGAATCCAAAATTCTTGTTTGGCAATATAATTCAGCAATTTCATGTTTTTTTTTCCTTTTAGAAATTTTTTTAACATATCCGAATTATGTTAACTAGACAAAATGGAAACAGCAATCAACATTGGGTTAGAATCTCTGATTTACCTTTAGTATAACCAAGAGTTTAGTTTGTTAATCTACCTTTATCTACTGATATCAATTATCAATTTACCTTTTATGAATTTCAGATTCGCGTGTAGTTTACTTCGGCAAGGTATGAGATATATCTATATAAAATCAATAAAAACAGGAGGAGGAAACCAAGTAGTAAGCATTTGCAACTTTTCGTAATCATTTGCGGCTTTTGCTAAGCTTATTGTAGGAAATGGAGGTACATTTAGAGGGATTGACGAGAACAACACTGTGATTGACTCGAAGAGGCTGTTTGGAATTCACATGCCTGCATATTACAACGCTGTAAACAAGGGTGTTGCAATAGTTATGGTGTCTTACTCTGTCAAGAACGGTTTGAGAATGCATGCAAATTGGGAACTTGTCACGGGTTTCCTCAATAACAAGTTGAAGTTCAGAGTAAGATATGATCTTCAACTTTATGCATAGATGATCTTCTGTGCTTTCGTCCTAAATCCTTTCTTTCTGTTTCTACAGAGTTTTGTCATCACAGATTGGAAGAGAATTGACAGTTTTTTGATGTTAATCTTACAATGCTTTGTCCTTAAAGATTTTTTGTTTATTTTGATCGATTTAATAGGTGGTCGGAGAAAAAGGTGGAGATGAATTTATGAGGCAGAGCCACGATAGAAGAAGAGGTGGTGGTGGTTGGAGACCGACTTTACACAGCATTCCAGAAGTTGGATCCTCATGAGAGCTATTCAAAAGCATAGATTTTCTTAAAGCAAAACCATCTGACATTATTAAGCGTTTTATGTAAAGCGATGTTAATATTTCTGTATTGCTTTAACTTAGATTCTATCTCATAAAACTGTTTTCAAAGAAATTTAAATGTTCTAATATTTGAATTATAGGAGAAATAGATTCATAAACAAACATTTGGTAAAGAACACGTATAATTTTGTCTTAATCTTTGAGTTTTTGGTGACATGCTACTTCCAAATATTTGTTTTATTCGCACATATTCATTTTAAATTTGGTTAAGGGTTGATTGGTAGCATTCAAGGGTTGTTTATTTTGTTACTAATTTAACGGTGCTTGAAAAAGCATAACTATTGTAGAAAACTGTTAAGAAAAAATAAAATATAAGTTAGACAGAGAAATAAAAAGCATAACTAATATAACTATAGTTTTGTCTTAATCTCTGCTTATCTGAAGGAGATATCAACCTAAATGCTTCTATATTTTGAGATTTAAAAATATTAAGGAAAATAGTAAAAGTTACAAATTGAAAAAAGTGTGAATTCGCAATGTTAAAAGGAGTTTCATGATGCTAAGTATACACTACTTTTTCTAATTATAAGTATGCTAAGTCTTAGCCCTAAACATAAATGACGAACACTACAATGGACTTCCAAATCTAATATATAGAATTGATGTGTTGAGACACATACTAATTGATGCTTTACAGTGGTGTATGTCGTGTAAACAACAATTGATTTAAAAAGATGCAAAATTTAGTGTGGTAGCTACATGACTTCCTACACTTTAGTTTGTATTGTTAATATGACTAACTCTACCTTATGCTCTTAAGTTATTGTAAACCAACTACAAACTTATTATTTTCTAGACAAACTATCTTTATTTTTTGGCGATTCTGATAGTTAGTCTACTCTCTAAATCTCATAATCTTTTATCTTTACAACTGAGAATACAAAGGACACATCATTTTGTGGTTGAGCAAACATTTAACCATATAACCTAGATGATTGTTTCTTACTTCCTTTGGGAATTTTTGTGTTCTTTCTTTTATACAGAAAAAATAATTGCATGTCGAGCCCATATATCCAAACTTGGGGTGAATCAAAGCATCTACAACACCAGCTCCGAAAACTTCAAATCTGAAACAATAGAAGAACAAAAATTATACGAAGATCAGTTTATAATCTAAAAACAATTTCAAAAAGCTTAACAGCGAAAATCATAAAATCTAAATATACAAGGTTACCTACCGTTATCTTCACAAACACAGAACTTCAAATGAGAGAAAAGATTAAGTGATGGTTGAAAAGATTAGAGTTTTACTGTAAAATGCTTTAAGCGTTTCATTGATATGTTTGTTCAAGATGATCTCTTTACAAAGACTCTAAGCTATTTATATTGAAAGTATGTGATTGCTTAAACCCTAGGTTCCTGTACACGTGGTGAGCGATCCAAAAACGTCAAATCTGTTGTTTATCTGTAGTACGGAGTTCACGTTTTTGCTGTGTAAGCTTCCTCTGTTTTTGTCGTTTGCAGGTGAAGTTGTAGGAGAAGCTTTGACCGTGGGCTTCAATTGACTTTGGTGAGATGTGGGCTTTATTGGTCCATCTTCTATATTCTGAGATGTGGGCTTTATTGATCCATCTTCTATATTCTGAGATGTGGGCTTTATTGATCCATTAATCAAAATTCTGTCGTTTTGATTGTTCATCTTATCAATGGTTTAACACAACCAATCTTCATTCATCCTGCGTCTTATGAAATCTAATTAAGGTTTAAGACGATGAGTTTCGGCCTTTTGTTTGGTAAGGTGCAAGTAATGGAGAAATCTGAAACATGTATTTTTAACAAAAGTAAGAAATTTTCAATATTAAACACATCGTCCATTCTTATATTTGTTGTTAGATTATTACCTAATTTTCCATGTTCCTATCCAAAAATGAAGTTTATTATAATTTGTAAAAGAAATAAAAAAATCCAAAAAAAAAATCACCACTTTCCCACGTTAAATTACCCACGTCCTACTTTGTATATATATATATATATATATATTTTAAATTGCACTAACAACTAATACAATCAAAATTTTATTTTATTATTGTCTAATTTTTTTTGTTTTCTTTTCAATATTTACTACTTTCTAATTGACTACAAAATGAAAAAAAAACTACATTATGTAGAAAAAGTTAAACAAGCAAACTCGAAAACAACCCACGATAACAAAAGAAAATAATCCACGCTTAAAGTATGAGTAGCATCCTAGTTAAAGAAGAAAAAGGGAGACACATGAAGAGAGTAAGAATGAGATATAACTTTTCTCTCATTTTGATTTGTGTTGGTATGTAAGTTACACAAAGGTGAATATATATATATATATATATATATAGGGGTAAGAGGTAAGATATTTTGTATATACTTATTATATCTATAATATAGGTAATTATTATACCTATATATTTATAACACTCCCTCTTAATTACCTATTATTATTTATGTATTACGCATTGCCTCATTAAAAACCTTATCATAGAAAAATCCAGTGGGATAAAAACCATGATGAGCGAAAAAGAGTACAGTGACATAATCTCGTCTTGAAATGATGAATATCATAAATTTCGTAATTGATGCATCCAAATACTGTGAACATGTTTTCTGAACATTGTCATAGGAAGCACCTTCGTGAATAGATCTGTTGCATTTTCTGCTGAACGGGTATATTGAGTATTTACCTCTTCATTTTTCTCAAGTTCTCGTGTGTACGAGAAAAATCTTGGGGGAATATGCTTTGTTCGGTCGCTCTTAATATAACCTTCTTTGAGTTGGGCGATACAAGCAGCATTGTCTTCAAACACCTTTGTTGGCTCTTTATTTATGACTATTCTGCTTGCTTCTTGTATGTGTTGAGCCATGGATCTGAGCCATACGCATTCTCAACAAAGTGCAATTGTTTCTGCATAATTTGAAGAGGTAGCAACTAGGGTCTGTTTTTGGGAATGCCAAAAAATTGCAGTGCCTCCAATTATGAAAACATATTAGGTTTGCGATCGAGCTTTATGTGGGTCTGATAAATACCTAGCAGCTGCAAAACCAACTAAATCGAAACTAGAATTTCTTATTATAAAATAATCCCAAGTTAGTTGTTCCCTAGAGATAACAAAATATATGTTTCATTCCATTCAAATGTCTGCGCGTAGGTGATGAATTGTATCTTGCAAGTAGATTTGTAGTGAATGCTATATCTGGTCTAATGCAATTTACAAGATACATGAGTCCACCAATAGCGCTCATATAAGGTACTTCAGGATCCAATACCTATTCGTTATCTTCACAGGGTCGGAATGGATCTTTATCGATATTAAGTGAGCTATTGACCATTGGAGTACTCAACAGAGTTGCTTTATCCATATATAAGCGTTTTAAGATCCTTTTTGTATAATTTGATTGATGTACAAAAATTCCATTCCGATGATGCTCAATCTGGAGTCCAAGACAAAAATTTGTCTGTCCAAGATCTTTCATTTCAAACTCTTTCTTCATTTGAGTTCTTGTCCCATCAATTTCTTTTAGAGTTCCAATTATGTTCAAGTCATCAACATATACAGCAATAATCACAAAACCAGATACATATTTCTTAATAAATATGCAAGGACATATCGCATTGTTAGTATATCATTTACTCAACAAATATTCCCTTTAGTGATTATACATGTTGGGTATAAATGAGGGAGTTCAATTTTGTTGTCATGGCCATTTTCCACTTCTCTTAGTCAGATCTTTTCTGGCATTTTAATATAGACCTTGGATCTGGATCATCACTTTTATTATCTATTTCTTTTGATACAGAGAATGAGAAAATTCTATCATCATCTTCTATTTCCTTTCTAACCCAAATATTTCCGTTTTGGGCATAGTTGATGGAAATCTCATGTTTTCTATATTTTTGTCTTCGAGACTTTTTGTTCATTTGCTATATTTCCATCATTTTGTTCTTCGAGAACAATAACTCTAGATGGAACATTCACAACGTGTATATATGATTTTGTCACCATTTTTGTATCGGTGAATGCATCTGGTATCTGATTTGCCGTATTTTGTAAATGTACAATGTTGTGAACTTCTAGTTCACGTTGTTTTGTAGGAGGATCAAGGTGCCACAACGACGGTGTGTACCATGTAATGTCTTTCAAAGTTTCTTTATTTCTTCCCCCTAACGCTGGAAATCCATCTTCAGTAAAATGACAATTGGCAAAACGTGTCGTAAACATACTACCAGTTTTTGGTTCTAGATACCGAATTGTACTTGTAGATGTATACCCAACATATATCCCTATTCTCCTTTGTGGTCCCAATTTTATCCTGTACGGCAGTGCTTTAGGAACTTAAACCGCACATCCAAAAATTCAGAGATGGGATATATCTGGCTTATTGCCAGATTTTAATTCTAATGGAGAGTATTTATGATATGCACTCGGTCTTATTTAAATTAGTACCGCAGCATGCAAAATTGCATGACCCCATATTAAAACTGGGAGTCTTGTTCTCATTATTAATGGTCTAGCAATAAATATATAACCATTTGATTAAAGACTCAGCCATGTTATTTTGCGTGTGAACATGCAGAACTGAATGTTCAACATCTATTCCCAATGACATACAATAGTCATTGAAGGCTTGTGAAGTGAATTCACCAGCATTATCAAGTCTTACTTTCTTTATTATATAATCAGGAAATTGTACTCTCATCCTGATTCTCTGGGAAATGAATTTTGCGAAAGCCATATTGTGTGTGCTCAATAAACACACATGTGACCATCTACTAGATGCATCAATTAATAGCATAAAATATCTAAATGGCCCGCATTGTGGGTGGATAGACCCGCATATGTCACCATGTATTATTTCTAAGAATACCAGAGATTCATTCCCAACTTTGGCTGATGATGGCCGAGTTATTAGTTTTCCAAGGGAACAAACATTACACGAGAGTTCTTTCGACTAAAAATCTTCTGGTTTTTAGTGAATGGCCATTTGTATATTCCACAATTTTTTGCATCATGATAGAACCAGGGTGCCCTAAACGTTCATGCCAGATTTTGAATGTACATGTGAACTTCGGACTTACTCTAACATATGATTCAATCATATTTATATATGTAAAATATATTTCAGAAGATAAAGCTGGGAGCTGTTCCAATATATATTTCGTTTCCGAATTGACTGATGTAATGCAAAGGTATTCAACACCAGTTTTATTCATTGTTTCTATTTGGTATCCATTTTCGTGGATATCTTTGAAACTCAACAAATTTCTACAAGATTTGGGGGAATATAATGTATTATCTATCTCAAATTTTGTTCCCCTTGGCATTGAAAAACAAGCTCTTCCAGAGCCAATAATAATTTTTGCATCACCAGATATAGTACTCACGCTTCTGGCGGAATTGTTTATTTCAAAGGAGGAAAAATAATTTTTATCTTTGAATATTGTGTGCGTTGTAGCACTATCTGCCAGACATATATCTCCGTCCTTTTTTGAATCTCCACATTTTCTGATTTGAAAAATATTCATAAAAGATAAGTTAATAAAAATAAATTTTATATTACAACAACTATATACAAAAACTATTTTACAAGAAATTAAAAACATTAGATTATTCTAATACAAGCATAAATAATTATACATTATGTCAACTTTCTTCTTCAGGAAGGTTTTAATTATTTTGATTTTTGCTGATATCTATAGAATCAACAGCGCAATCTGCTATATCGAGATAGTTATCAGTAGTTATACAATCAAATGAAAGTCCGGCTTCATTTTCAAGAGAAGGCACAACATCATTGTAAAATGTAACACACAACATGTTAATAATTAAACACATAAAAGTGAAATAAGCATGTGATTACAAAGACATATAAAGTTAAAATAAATAACCAAAAATTCATCCAAAATTCTGCGTGAGTAAAATCACCAACGAAAAGTCCGTAAATAGAAAAAAGAATAGTACCAAAACAAAAGATTAAAACCCAATACATTTTATCAAAAAAGTGAATCGATTTCTAGAGAAAAAATGAGAGGAGGTAGAAAATTTTGAATGATGAAAATGAGTAAAAATTGAGTGTATCTATAGATTAGAATATTACCGTTATGAACAGTAAATATACTCGTGGAATTTTTTTTTCATAACCGTTAGAAAATTATATCCAAAATAAAATTATGAAAATTGATAATGACATAATCATGAAATATTCATAATATAAACAACGCAATCACATAAATTAAATATGATGCAATAACAATAAATTATATTATTTATCTTGAGGAGAAATTCATTTTCATTCATTTATCTGCAGGATAATTTATTTTTATTTATTTGTCAACACGTTAAATTTATTTTTTATTTGTCTACAAAACAAATTTATTTTGATTTGTTTTTTTGGAACATTTATTATATGTCTTTAGGACATTTTTAATTTAATCGTTCTTCTGGAATATTTTCTAAATGTATTCTGGGCATTTAAAAAAAATAAAAAAAATTCATTCTTCTGGAACGATTTGTAGATGTCTTATGGACATTTAATTTAAATATATGGAGAACAAATCATCCACACAATAGATTGGTATTATAGTAACATATAAATTAATTTGAAATATATGACATATATAAATGAGTGTCAATTACTTAGTATAACAAAAGTATAAAGATAAAATTGACAAAATTTAAATTTTACCTTTTTCTGGTACATGGTTAATCATGTTGATAACATGTTATGAAATAATTCTAAATATAATATATAAATGGGTGCCAGTAACTTAGTATAACAAAAGTATAAAGATAAAATTGACAAAGTTTAAATTTTACCTTTTTCTGATACGGGGCTAATCGTGCTGATAACATGTTATAAAAATACTCCAAATCTAATATACATTATTATATCTATTATTTTTCATAACAAGTAGAAAATAACAAAAAGAAAAAGACAAAAGAAGAGATGAGATAAGTAGAGGAACGTGAGAAGGAGTTGTAATAATTATTTTGACTTATGAGTTATGTTTTGTGTTGTGTTGTATTAAAGAAGAAAGAGGGAGACGCATGAGGAGAGTAAGAGTGAGATATCACTTTTCTCTTATTTTGATTTGTGTTGGTGTGTAAGTTACACGAAGGTGAAAACATATATATATAGGGTAACAAGTAAGATATTTTTGTATATACTTATTATATCTATAATATAGGTAATTATTTTACCTATAGATTTATAACACTTTCTACTATTTTTCTTTCATGCATTTCATTGTGCATTAGTTAATATTCATTTTACTATTTGTTTCTTACATCCAAATTAATTAATATTTCATTTTACATGCTTTTGAGTTTTGCATCTAGTGTACACTTTTGACCATCTCTAATAATTTTTTTTGTTAACAGCAATATCAGTATGGGCCACAAAGACCAGCTCATTAGCCAAATTTCTACATAAATTTCATAGGTGGTGGGACTTGATCCTTGGTTGTGCATGTGCACCTGCCTTTAGTGGACTTACGACCAGCCACTGGACTAAATACCACTTACGACCATCTCCAACAATTAGAACCCCAAATAATAATTTGTTCCTAGTTAAGAACTCCATAATGAATTTTAATTTTTTTATGATTCCAATGGTAGAACCCCATTGAGGTTTTTATTTTTGTTTTTTTAATGTAAATGTAATTGATGACTCTGGTAAATCTTTTGCTGGTTCGACTACAAAACAACAAACCAAACACAATGAAAAACTATATATCACATGTAACTGTAACTAAATCAAGTGGATTATAAGAGAGACATTAAATTAACTCAATAAACAAATCTTAAGATAATCTATACAAACTGACATAGACTAATGATAAACACTAAAACTGTGTATCATAATAAGCTTATTAAATGAGAAAATTTACTCAGCCCTAGCATTAAAGATTTTAGTAAGGATTAGTGATAAGAGAAAGTGAGAGTGGCCAGAGGACAACGGCTTGAGCATTTGATCCTTCATTTTTTTCTTATGATTTATTCTCAACCCAAAACATAAGCAATGAACCAAATTTGTCTGCATCAAAATTGAAGAATAATTTTCAGCTCAATCTTTTTGTTTGTTATTACACGACCGATACAATCTTAGTCTTTGGTGTAACTCAAAAAGCGAAGATATACACATTACAAACTTAGAGTCTAAGAATATTATGTCCAATCACAAACTTAGAGTCCAATCACAAATCTCACCTGTGTATAAGCAAAAATTGACACTAAGAGTTTAAGAACATCGCTTGGCAATTGCTTGGTTGATAAAGAACTGTTGCAGAGTATTTATCTTGTCAATCAGCCTCTTTGACTCATGGAATGCGCTTTTTTAAGTCCAGATGTGAAATAAGTGTGAGATAACTGATCTAACCTCCACATCAAACCTGTTGAGGATAACAGTTCTATACTTTAAAATAAAGAGCCAGACCAAAGAGTGTGCCAAATTAGATAATTTATGTTGGTTTTAAGCAAGTAACCTCTGAAGGAAGTTGTTCCCATTGAGTACATATGCTACTTCTATTGAATCGTCGGAGGCATCATCTATTGAAATGTTCATCACATTGTTGTCTGTAAATTTACTCTTCTTATGTTTTATTTCTATTCCAAAACTAGAGACACTCTGCTCAGTCTTGTTTGGAGGATTTTGATAAACTTTGTTGATGTCATATATGCTCACGGCTCCCTACAGAACATTATTGTGATTTCTTGTCAGTGCTATCACATTATCACACATTATAAGTCACTTAGTTGCAAACAGACTAAGACTTGTGGCCGAAAATCTCTTTAAGAAAACGTGTAGGTTAGAGCACCTAGATGTAATATCATTAGTTCGACACAACATTCATGAGAATGAATTCACAAACAAAGTGTAAACCAACCTGCTAGTTTGAAAATCAAACAAACCTAATATTAGTAATCAAACAACTATAATTACTAGATGTTTACAAAATCGTATATGGCTATTGTGACATGAAGAAGTCGCAACAATTTCAGAAATAATCTCTCAGATTTATTCAACTTCTCTCAGATGTGGTGGACCAACTCGCCAAGGTGAAGACAACGGTCCGATTTGCAGGTGTCACTAATGAGATGATGATTTACACATGTCGTCGCCGTTAATTAGAGAGAAAGAGGATAAAGTTGAAAATCGCCAAAAATCGCCACCGGAAAGGAAGATGAAACCAAAGTTTGAAGAAAACAAAAAATGACATTAATCTTCTCATCGTAAACCTTCCATCCAATGAGAGAATGACACGTATGAGGTTCTTAACATTTCTAAAGTCACTTAGTTAAAAACCGATTCTATTCAAATAACCCTTTTTGATATAATTTATTCATACAATACTAAAGACTCCTCTTAATAACCCTATTTGGAACTGCTCTTATATTTATTCAATTTATTTTTCTATTAATTATTATATTATTTACGAGAAAAAAATCACAATCACTTGAGTTATGTAATTTCATTAGTTTTTGAAAAAACCATATTTTGATTTTAGTTATATTTTACATTTGGGGCATAGTTTCACCTAATACCAGAAATATTACCCAAAATCCTAATTCAAATCTGACCCACAATTGAACGAGACCTAACAAAATAAAATTGATCCTAATGTAACTCTTCAAATATTTTTAGCTATTATTTAATTTTTATATGTAGTCTTTTTTTTTCAAAATTTTGTTTTAAATTCAATTATTCTATAGGATACAGTATTATCTATTTTCTTGGTAAATTAATATTTTAAATTTTACCAAATTTAGCCAGATTCCACGATTAGCATTTGATTTTAACTTACTCTATTAGATTCTGAATGAAAAATAAAAAAAATTCTTCCAGATTTTACATTTAACCACATTCAGCTGTTACCATATACACCCATGATGGGAACTGGTTCATTCTCACCAATATTTCTCACTAGACAATATTTTATAAGAAATTCATCTTCATTTATACTCAAATTTCAATTCTAAAATAAATTTATTAGTGTCAAGGAACATGTGTTCTAGTTGCTTTGCTCCTAATTTAGCTTGGCACTAGTTGGTGAGTTCAAATTCCTTCCAACTTTAGTTTGAAAACTTAGACTATTGATCGAAACGTTATCAATCCAATGGTTACTTATTGATAGAAAAAATTATTAGTAATCTCTTTTCTTCCTAGCTGAGTTAATGTTACAATTGGTAGAAATTGTCAAGATATCTTTTATAGTAACTTCCATTTAATTTCGATTTTTGATTTTATTGGGGAATTCTTAATAACATTTATTCTACATTACAAAAGAAAATGATAAGTATATGGTTCCCTTAAAAGGTAATACAATTAGTATATGGTGGTTTCGACGGAGATTAGGATTATAAGAGATTTTAGGGTTCTCCTGAGCGTGCAAGATACTACAATGATGGAAGCGGCAATCTGAGGTGCTCCACCTGGAGATCTGCCAGATAAGGCTCGGTCTTGGTCTGAGAGATTATAAGGGAATATGGTTGGTGGTGTGTTGAATCTGGAGAGCGTTATGTCTGATGATTTTGTCGAAGAAAGAATGAAGTGGGAGTATCCGAATGGCAATGAGGGTGAAGCATTTATCACAATCGATCGTAAAGTGATTTTTGTTATGCACGGTTTGTGGAAACAATGCATGATGATCAAAGTGCTAGGTCGTACTTTTTCATTACTAGACCTATTGAGGAAACTGAATAAATTATTGAAACATAAGGCGGCTATGTATGTGTTGGATTTGCCACAAAAATTCTTTATGGTCCGTTTTGAGTATGAGGAAGAGTATCTCTTGGCGCTTACGGGTGGTCTTTGGCATGTTTTTGGGAGTTACCTTCTAGTCCAAGACTGGTCACCGGAAAATTTTGTTGGGAGTGGCAAAAGGAATAGGTAACCATTGAGGGTTTGATTTAACTAAATTATCCTTTGATCGTGCAAAGTACGCTAGAGTTTGTGTTGAAGTTAAATTGCGTAAGCCCTTGAAAGGTTCAGTAGTTGTGAATTATGAGCGTTTCTTTGTTGAGTATGAAGGAATATCTCCAATCTGTTTTTCGTGTGGGACGTAAGGACATGGGACTCAGAACTGTCTTAAGAAGAGACTTGATAAAGCTGTGGAAAAGAAGTAGAGAATCCGGTTTCAAGAATGGTTACGGTACCTCCCTCGATGGTGATTGTGACTGATACTCCAATAGCTTCACTCGCTACTATGATAGACAAAAAGAGAAACATGTGCAGGAGGATGGTTTTACGCTAGAAAAGAAGGGAAATCATAAAGCCAAAGCGGGAACAAGTGAGGTTATCGCGTCTGTTGGTGGCTCTAATGGTGTTAGTGGTCGAGTGTTACATGACATTGTTTGGGGTCAGGTGAATGCTATTGTTACAACGATGAACATCTTTAGTAGTCTTGCAGTTAATTCACGATTTGGGGCTGTTGATCCTAAGCGCCAGGGGCGAAAAGGAAAGATAATCATCAATTGATTCTGACTAATGAGAATTTGAAGGATCTGCGAGTTAATGATGAGAATAGGATGATGAAATTTAGTGCAAACTCGACTACTACGTCAAAGAATTTGGAAGTTTCCTGTGAGAGTAAGAGTGGTATAACTCATGGCAAGTAAAACAGTCACCGTTCAGTAGCTCGTCCGGCTTGTGGGTTGGTGATTGGCTTTCCAAGTGAGGAGATTTGTTTTCAAGTGCCGGTAAAAGAATGCGTTTAGGAGGGGAAAATTATGACATAAGTGTAATCTTTCAGGTGTTGGCAACTTTTCCTCACATACTTCACCTTCAGCATCTTCTTCGAAATTAATATTGTTTGAGTTAAGTAAGTATCAAGGCCAAATAGGAGTGCCTTTAACTACTTCAGAGCCCTTTTGAGGCCAGTATAACCTCACATGATGATATTACGCGGTATTCTTTATAGAATCCGCAGATAAACCCAACAACAAATCAAAAGTCTCATGGCTCGATGATGCGTTGGCTATGTCAGAGGCTTAACGGCTCGCCCCAGAGTTTCTTGTTTTCTTAACGTCTTTTATGATGAATGTCTTTTTATAGAACTACCGGGGATCTAATAAACCTACTTTTCGGAAGGATATTCGCTATTATACAAAGAAGTTTAAGTTAGATATGGTAACACATGCTACAGGTGATAATGCAGCTCGTATTTGTCAGAACTTGGGTTTCAATGGTATACTCGGATTGATGCTAGTGGATAAACTGGAGGGATATGGTTACTGTGGAGGTCTACAGTGGGTGTCATGTATATTGTGGAAATCACGGACTCATATATCTATGCCAGAGTGGAGTCAGAATTTGATGTTCAACATGTGATAGTCGTATATGCAGCACCTTCCCCTAGTAGGCGAAGCGGGTTGTGGGGATGTCTGCATGTTTTAGTGGAACATGTTAATGAACCTTCAATTATTGGAGGAGAGTTCAATATTATTTTCTGCCTAAATGAGAGGACTGGCGGGAATGAGAGCTTATCACAAGTTTGTAATTCATACTCATTAATTGAGAAAAATTGCAAAGATAATTTAAAGCTTGTTATAAACTATATGGATGGACTCCATAACCGCCCCACTACAAGACACAAGACTGAAGTCCAATGGAGAAAGCCCACACACTACTTTCCATTAGTCATTAGGGTTTTCCATATTCTACTTGTATTATGTCCTTAGTCTTGTATATATATATTGTAACTCTCATTCATTAATAAGACATAAGATTCATTCTTAATCTTTGCTCTACAACACGTTATCAGCACATATAAGTCTCTAAAATTCCTAATTACCGCCACCACCAAAACCCTAGTCGAAACTTCAAAGAGGCGTATCTCCCAAACCGTGAGGAACCAGAAAGCGATCAAGATATAAAATTGAAGCCCGCGCTGAGATGAATCTGTTAGTGAAAACCGCTTGTCAATCTGATCGTGGACGCGCTCTCACGCACGGAAACAGTGCGCCGCCAATCTATAAACCCTAGCCGCCGGTGTTCTTCCTCCTTCAACCGATGGTTGTAGCAGATCTTGGCGATCAATCCCTG
>OVBA01002388.1:0-34877 GCA_900406435.1 Lepidium aucheri | reverse complement strand
GCAATTGACCAAATGTTGACTTTTCGAAGTAGACTTCAAAATGAAGTCTACAAAAAACGGGGTTAGTTTTGCAATTGACCAAATATTGACTTTTTGAGTCGACTTCAAAATAAAGTCTACTACTATAGAGTAGACTTCTAGAGAAGTCTACTCGAATTCCCAAGAAAAGTACATATTTTAGCAGACTTCTGTTGAAGTCTACTATGGAGTTGACTAAGTTTGAATTTTATTATGAAGTCTGCTCAAGAAGTTTACTATGAAAGTAGGCTTCAGCAGAAGTCTACTCAAAAAGTAGCGTAGACTTCTCTTGAAGTCTACTTTATATTAATAAATAATAAACATTTTAAATTCAAAAACTAGACTTCAAATGAAGTCTGTGAGAGTCGTAGACTTCTCTTGAAGTCTACTTGTGAAGTCTACTTATCACGTGAAGTCTACTAATATTTTGGTCAATATTTGCTATTTTCGGTCAATTGCAAACCTAACCCCCTTAGAAAAAAGTAGACTTCAGATGACGTATGCATACATCAAGAGAAGTCTACTTAAATCATGTGAAGTGTAATAAAAAAGTCAAACTATTGGTCAATTGCAAAAGTAACCCAAATTTAAGTAGACTTCTCTAGAAGTCTGCAAAAAATTTTCTTTTGTCATCAAAGAAAATTGTGGAGACTTCTAGAGAAGTCTACTTTTGTAACCCAAAAAATTAGTCAATTGCAAAATTCGTTTTTGCGTTGACTAGCAGACTTCAAGAGAAGTCTACTTTTGTCAGTAGACTTCTGGTGAAGTCTACTCACTGTAAATTTTCTAAAATCTTTAGGAACTTAGGTAGATTTGAGTTATCATCATGTTTACCTTTTTTGAATGCACAGAATATCGAGATAAGCTTTAAATCGTTACTCTTGGCTCCAAATAGCACCGAAAATGAAAGATTAAAAATTTCAAGACCTTGAAAACGGAAATTAGTAAGTTTTTAGATAGAATTGAAGAGAGAATGAGAGATTGTTAGGTTAGAATTGGTGAATAAGCATAATGAGGTGAAAATTGGTTGGTGATGGTGCATTTAGAGCTTCAATTTAGGTTGGTAATGGTGGGTGAGAGAATTGAAGAAGATGACAATTTTGTAAATATTTGAGATTTGAGACCTATTTTAGATTTTTTCATTGTGAAGAAAAAAAAAGAAAAAAAAAGTTGATGACAAAATCGAAATTATGAGAAAAATAAGGGTAAAATCGGAAAAAAAATGTTGCAAAAAATGGGGGTTAGTTTTTTAATTGATCCAAGTCAATGGGTCAATTTTGCAACTATCTCTTGTTTTTTTATTGCATTGACCAGTAATATTTAAATTAAGTTTCTTATTAAAATCCAAAAAAACTTATTTGTTAAAACAAACAAAATCGTATTAAGGTTCTTATCAAAATCTCAACAAAAGATTTGTTTTAAAAAAATAATAAAAATCAAATATTAATTGGTTAAAGTTTTTTTTAAAACCAGCAAAAATCAAATTTTAATTGGTTTTTCTAAACCAACAAAAAATAAAATTTTAATTGGTTAAAATTATATTTTAACAAACAAAATCAAATCTTGATTGGTTAGAGATTTTTTTTTAAAACAATAAAAATCAAATGTTAAATGGTTAAATTTTCCTTTTTAATTTTATGTTTTTACTAAAATCGAATAAAATATACTTAGTTTTTAAAAATAATCTTATCTAAACAAAATGACAAATAAAATTAAACAAATTGATCAATCAAAATAAATCAAGAGATTTACAATCTTTATTATATTAAATCGTTTGAGAATTGTGATAATTGTCCTAAGGTGGGTCTTAAGTAGATCTTGTTTATTAGTTTTCCTATTAGGATTAGGAGAATTATTTTTAATAGATATCGATTAGGATTACGAATGTAATTATTCAAGAGCTTAAAATTATAATAGAATAATTTCAAAGATAATCTCAAAGTAGGCGAGATGTGATAATGATAATCAGGATATAATTAATTAATTAATAATATTTAATCTAGATAATAATAATTAATTAATTAGTTATAGAATCTTATTAGAATATAATTGTGTAACAAATATTATGTGATAATATTTTCTAGTAACAATACAACTTAGTCCACAACAGATAATATAACATGGTATTTAAGTTAATGCTATACCTTTATTATATAAGAAATAATGTAAATATTCTTAACGATTTATTTGCATTTTATACTGACTAACTATATTACAATGATATATAACAAAGGATATAGATGATTAGCCAGTGTTTATCTTTATTTTGAGGATATTAAAAGAATCAAAAGTTTTTCGCCTTCTCTTATACCTTGTTCTTTAAATTTTAGATTCAATTTGATTGATTTCTAGTGAATGAAAAATCAGTTGACAACAAAAAGATATATTTTAACAAATTGACATGGTAATTGGTTAAATATCCAATTCTACAGTTTTTTTCATTAATGTTTGACTTCGGAGAATCATGTAATCCAACATTATACAATTTAACATTTGGGGTATTTTGGTTATATATATGGAATAATGTCTATCTAAGACAAATAATAATCATGATGAGTGGGTCATAAAGAAATCAAATACTATGATTTTTGTATGTGTGTTATCACTTTACTTGTAATTCAAACAACATAAGCACATATCAAATCACACGTAATATATGTTAATCAAAGCAAATGAACATAAAATATAAAGCAGAAGCTCACATGTGTGAATATGCTGCTTTATACGACCTGAGTGAAGTATACATGTGGAGGTTTAACTGTCCCTCGTCTATGGATTCTCTCAATCATAATGTGTATCCATAATTCTTTAATCTCAAAATTAATTATTAGTTGCCTGACCAATCTGATGATAATTTTGTAATAATAGAGTTTGAAAATTTCGTCCATTTATATGATTTTCCCATGTTGCATCACCTGCAGCACCACATGCGACTTATATATATAGAGCAATCCACACTTAATCATTAAATTCTTGTTTCCTTTGTTTTGTTCTATTTATTGCAATTACGACCATCGATCCAACTATTCAATGTTAATAAAAGTCGCTGAATATTTACATATTTACTTCGATATATATATATATATATATATATTGATACGTAATTATTATATATAGTCAAAGCCACATAGGTGGATCAGTTGGAATTTCATGTTTGAGAGCATTTGATTATTGTTGGTTTTGATGGGAACATTAAATATCAAGAGTTACCTTTGTTTTATCGATAGTTAGAGCATGCACATCAATGAACCTTTTAGTGGGGTTCTTAAAAAAAAAAAATTGACCAATTGTGGGCCGCCACGTGTCGTGGGGCCCACACTACAGTGCAAGAATCGGGTTCTTAACAGAGAATCTCCAAGAACCAGGTTCTTCAATTTTTTTTGGTTTTTGTGCTTAGAACCTCTCTAGAAACTCCAATGTACATGGTCTTAGACCAGCAATCCATAGATTAAATTTGAGACTACACAAATTTTTAGAATCAAACTTTAGGGTCGGATTGGTTAAGACTGTAATTTTGAGTGTTTTTTTATTATAAAATTTAAAACTGTATAAATTTTAGCCTTCAATTTTTTTTTTGCTATAGGTATTTTGGATATAAATATTTTGGTTGTAGGGTTTTGTCAAGTTTACAAATTCTGGCTATAAGTTTTTGATTTCTCACAATTAGAAACATTAATAAATAAATAAAATTAGCTTTATAATGAAATTATAACTAAAAATAAACTTAAAACATGATATTTTAAGGCAATGAATGGTGATATAGTCGCGGAACGTATTTTGTATTTTTATAATATGTTATTGTCAATCAGTCTTAGTGACTTTTTTTGGAGAAGTGGACATATTTAAACAGGCAACCAAAAACTTGTTATAATATTAATTTTAGTTAATAGACATTATTTATGGTGACAATCTCAATGTGAAAACGAACTTTTCTTCATGACCGGAAAAAAAGTCGTCATTTAATTAACTTTTAAATATCATATCATATACATCTGAACGGAAAACCTAAATGTATAACTATAAAATGATCAGAAAGTATCAATTAATATTATTTTAATTTTAGAATGATGTAAGATTCTTTCGAAATGACAACGAACATTCTAGAATTGCATCTGTAAGAACAAATAGTAGTAGTAATTACGTAATGAGGCAGCTCATTTATTTATATTCCCTAATCTTCTAATCAACCTCATTTTTTTTTTCTTTGGATTATTATAGTACCTAATTATCACTATTTCTTTGATTAATATCGTTTTCTAACAACCCTTTTGCCCCGTGACTCATATATTCTAAATTTCGTCAATTATTATTATTATTTTTGGATAGAAATGTAGTCTATCATCCCCGATTATACTATCACACAAAAGCTGACGCAGAAATGAAAATTTGAGTTATTTTTATGCTTAGAAAGTTTGTAGCGTTTCTTGAATTCGATTTAAAAGCTTCTCTAACCTCAAACGAATTTTGTACCATTCATTCGTTTGTACCATTCATTTTCCTTAACGAGTTTTGAAAATAACATTATCATGCCGAGTTCTTTTCAATGATAGATCTAGCTAAAGAATCGAACACTCTATAATTAGAAGATTAAAAAAGAATTCTCCATCTAATTAAAAAAGAACATTATCCATATAGAGTTCTATACAATGCATAAGAGAATGAGATTAAACATGGAAACTGAAAATTTATGGGCTTGAGTTGTTAACCTGTATTTAGAAGCTTCCTTAACAGTATTAATAAGGGACCCATAAAGGCCCATATGGGGCCCAAATACTGCTGTGGAACAGGCATGTTGAAACACAACACAAGCTTACATCACTTTGTTGTTTTCTAAATAAATATATACGAGTTTTGAAGTTGGAAGGTTTCATGCATTCATAGAGTTGAATCTAAGTTTCAACATTTTGCAGCTTAATATTGAGCTGTCATTCTCTAAGTGGACCAATTCATTTTCAAGACGACACATGTATATTATTAGCTTATATACTATCTCCATATTTGTTTATAATTCCACTACTTTTAGAATAAAATCTGACCAGTTTAAATGCTTCCTCTAAAATGCATACTTTGTTTTAAAAAAGAAATACACCATTTTTCTTTGCATATGTAGCATAAGATCCAACTACAGTCAATGGTGATAATAAATATAAAGTCAATATTCAATATTAACTTTGGGAACAAATATTAATAGCTTCTAATAATAAAGTAATGCAATTAGGTTTACTCGGAGATGATAAATTAGAGGCATGACTCTTGTGGTCTCATAATTAAACATGTTATAAATATGATGGATGATGACGATACGTAGAAGTGTCTGTATATGAAACGTTAATATCCATATGATTCAATTTAAAGTGGATTTGATGAGGAAAAGAAGAGCACCATGCTGTGACAAAAGCCAAGTGAAGAGAGGGCCATGGAGTGATGAAGAAAGTGAAAGACTCAAAGCTTTTATTGAAAAAAATGGTCATCAAAATTGGAGATCTCTTCCCAAATTTGCAGGTCAGTCCTCTTGTCACACTCCAATCATCTCATCTCTTTCTCATTTTCATCTTTCATATTCTCTCTTTATGTTTTTACACAAAACTAGGATTGATGAGATGCGGAAAGAGTTGTCGTCTACGATGGATAAACTATCTGAGACCAGGTCTCAAACGAGGCAACTTCACCAAAGAAGAAGAAGATACAATTATCCACCTCCACCAAGCTTATGGAAACAGGTATTTGTACATGTCTCTCTATTTACAATCACTATCCATCTAGAAACATTATAATCAATCTATAGTGAATGGTTTGATCAGGTGGTCTAAGATCGCATCCCACTTTCCAGGAAGAACAGACAACGAGATCAAGAATGTGTGGAACACTCATCTCAAAAAACGATTGTTAAAGACCAGTTCATCTTCATTGTCGGATGTTACCAATCATGCAATGTCCTCTTCTACTTCTTCTTCCTCTTCTTCAGTCTCTTCAGTCTTTAAGGACGATACTATCAACAACGTGAGGCCCAACCAGGAAGAGCAATTCGAGGAAATTTTAGTGGAGCATATGGCATGTGGATTTGAGGTCAATGCACCACAATCACTAGAATGTCTCTTTGAAAATCGCCAGATTCCTCCTCATACATCTAAACCGGATTCACTAAAAATCCATGGGGAATCATCAGATCATGAATTGTGGAGCCGACTAGTTGAGCCAGGGTTAGATGATTATAACGAGTGGCTCAACCTTTTGGATAACCAAACTTGCTAGAACACACAAGGAGTTGATCCATCATTGCCTTGTTTTCTTTTTTAAAGTTAAATTAGATTACACTGGGAATATGTTCCAATCAGAGTTTAATGCACATTGTTTTTCTAAACCTCAGATTTTGGAAACTAGAATGTAAATGAGTCTGAAGCAGAAGCAGAAGCAGAAGCAGAAGCAGTTATTGGGACTAAAATCTTATCTGATTCTTATATTTTAAAGATCTTTGGAAAGATAAAAAAACCTATGAACCTGGTCATTTCATTTTCTGCTTTACAAAAGAGGTTAAGAAATTGGTCATCCACAATCATCAGGCATTTTCATCGCCAGTCAGATTTCCTTTAACAAAAAGCTTTTACTACTCTATTTCTGAGACTTCAGATACTAACGAGCAATCATCAAGGCCTGAGGTAAAGAGAGGATCATACCATTCTGAACAACTTATCATCTCTATCTCTTCAGAAAACGCCTTCTCTTCCATCTCCTCCTTGCCGTCCCAATCCGCAGGTTTAAAATCGAACTTGAGATTCGGGTCATTTGGCCTAACCCAAGCCACATCGGCTTGCTCTGCTGAGAGTTTGCGCTGCTTGTTTTTTGTAGACTTGGCTGAGTCTGAGGCGGTTTGCTTGTTTTTCCCCAGGGACTGTGCCTTTGCGCCTGTTCTTGACTTCAGATCATTGGCTGGGAACGTCTTTGAAGCCCATCCAAATGAATCTTCAATACAAGCATTTGCAGCATTTCTGCAAAGAAGATCACCAATACATTAGTGACAAATACTGTTCTCAGAATTACCAAAAGACAAATCAGATATATGAGTTCCAAACCTGTAACGGTTTTCTGCAGCAACCTGAGAAGCTTTTAGACTATCTTCCCCTGGAGGATCATTCACATAATTTAATGAATCTGACCCATCAATGGACAGACTTATCATTGGTAGAAACTGCTTAGGGGAATCATCAATGCCACATGGAAATTCCAATGTTAGGTCTAATCCAACTTTATTGATAGGTTGACTATCCTGCAACCTAGGACGGGAAACAGTATTGTTTGGATGAATCGTGCTGGAATTTTGGAGGGCAGATTCTAACAACTTGCTACTTAAGCTGGTGATCTTCATCCCCTGCAAAGACTTCCTAGCTGAATTCTGGGTGTGATTTACGGAACCCACAAGCTGTCTATTGAAAATGGGACTGTTTAAGGAAAGCATTCTATCGTTCCCAGTGCGGGTGGATGTCCTCCAAATTGCTGACAGCAAGCATGTAAAATGCCTTTGTAGGAGCATCTCCGTATCTGGTTGCTCAGCTGCAACATTTAGGAGTGTACGAATATTTTCCTGCACCGAAATTTAATATTATTAAAAAGCATCTACTTTCCACTATGATCTTCTTGAGTTGACTAACAGGACCCATTTAGAAAATTCTAGTATATCCCTAACCATAATCAACCTTACCTCAGTAACTTTAAGGAGAGCCTTCCCAGAGCCTGTATTGAGATTCTTCTCATTCACCGCACTGTCAGAAGCAGACAAAATGTGTCGTTGGATAAGCTCTCTATATCTCTCACAACAATATGCAGGGTGGCGATACCTTCCTCTGAAGGCCCCACCTGCTGTCATTCCATAAAGAGTGTCACTAACCAAACTCCAGTTAGTCCCATATTCATGAACCATGGCACACAATATAGCATCTTCTTGAGGCAACCAAGAATCAGGCGCAGGAACACAGTCTCTAGACCAAAGATTCCCTTTCTTCAATTTATCGGACTTGATCATAAGAACCCGCTTTATTGGCATGGAAGTGATGAATTTTTTACCTACAGTTTTACCCCTATTTGTAGATTTCAGTTCATTATCAACAGCCATACTGTCAGACAGCTTTGACTGTTCCAGTTCATCATGCGGAACACTTGGTTGCTTGTTTTTGATATCTGAATTTGGAAAAGACTTCTTGTGCTTTTTTGCTTTCTTCTTCGAGGTCTTTTCCTCTTCAGTGTCAACAGTTAACTCTCTTTTCTTGCCTTTCATATGCATTCGCAAAGGCAGTGAACCCATATCTGAGTCACTGCTACTCGCATAGCCACATTCTTCATCATCATCATCAGTCCAATCTTCGACTTTCACAGTTGACTCCACGTGTTTTGATTCCGCAACCAGTGATCCTTTCTTCAGGGATTTATATTTGGCTTTCTTCGTCTTTTTCTTCTTCTTGGGCTTAATTACATGGGCACTTTCGTTCCTGAAGAAAACAATGGTTTAAAATCATTCAGTCGTTTTGATTAATATCCCAATAACTCAAACTCAATGCTGACATAAATTTCCAACAGCACTGTCCTACATTTTCATACTGAAAATGAATTGTAAGGACTCAAAAGTTTCTTACCGTATCAAATCCAATTCAGCCTCCTCTGCAGCTTCCCTCTCTCTAGCTTCGTTCTCCAAATCTTCCATCAACTACGAACATAAGTAAATATGTGAACAAGCTGAAACGCAGGACATGGTAGATGCACTAATCATTCTCACCTGGTGCTGAGCTAAGACTTCAACTTGCTGCCTGTATGCCTCGGTTGCAAAATCAGCATCCCATTCTGAAAATAGCATTGATTTCTTATGTGAGCTAGAAAGCGACACGGAATAAACATTATCAAAAGATACATCATCGGAAAATTTTATTGTTAGTTAAGTAGAAATATGAGTTCAATTATTGGATGGAATGAGAAAAAACGGGTTCACTTACTCTCATAAACAAGAGGCTCTTCACCATCATCAATCTCAGCTTCCATTTCCTCCTTGTACTTCTCAATATGGTCAAGTTCCCATTCTTTTTCTTCAAATCCTGCTTCATTTTCCATTGCAGCCTCAACAATGATGGGGTCCCACAGCTCTAAAAATCTAATCGCATATCTATCAATAGGACGTAGCTGATTCTCAAAAGATGAAATAGCTTGTCCTGCAGCAGCTGCTGCTACAGCCATTTGCTTGACATCATCTAATACATCAGTGTCATCTTCTTGGCTTGAAATAGTGATGACCGCTCTCTCCACCCTGGTATCTTTATGTGAGAATGAAATTTCTTCTTTAGTTGACCCTGCGGCAACTAAACCTTGATCAGCAGGCTCATCAGCCTTAATATCATCTTCATTTACTAGCTCATCGTCTTCTGGTCTCTCTGCAGGTTCTTCTGTAAACTCTTGATTCTCCACAGCTTCTTCTTGTTCTACTCTTTTGAGAGCCATATAATCTGCCTCATCTTCTGCCTGTTTCAAAGCAGCCTCAACATCTGCATTTGACAGAGGTAACTCCGCCCCACAATTTTTGCTTGTTTCCTTTTCATCCTTTGTAGTCAGAGCCTTATGGCCAGAGAACAATTCCATGGGATCGAGCTTCTTGAAAAATTCAGTGTTGTACTCACCGTTTTGAATTACTAGGTTATCCAGTGCACGCTTCTGATTAGCTTTTTTCAAGATATTCTCCTCAATAGTGCTCTCACTTATCAACCGGTATATATGAACTTCACGTGTCTGACCTATCCTGTGGCAGCGATCTTGAGCTTGTTGATCCATGGCAGGATTCCAATCACTGTCATAGAATATAACCGTGTCTGCACCCACAAGGTTGATGCCAACGCCCCCACTTCTGGTTGACAGAATAAAAAGAAAGATCTTGGGATTTGTATTGAACCGCTGCATTAACGTCTGCCTCTCTTCTGGCGGAGTAGAACCGTCAAGACGCATGTAGGTATAACCATATAAATTAATGAAAGCCTCCAAGACGTCAAGCATTTTGGTCATTTGCGTGAATATCAACGCTCTGTGTCCCCCAAATTTTAATTTCCTCAATAGCACAGCAAGCTCCTGCAGCTTACCACAATCAAACTGTATCAGTCGCCTATCTGGAAAATATACTTGTCTCCTAACGATTGCAGGTCTAATTGGAGACAGAAGAGGTGACAATAAATCTGTAACTTTCTCTTTGTACGATGGACTAAGAAAAACAGGAGAATCAAATTTGCTGCACCAGCAATCAGGTGAAGGCACTCGTGCAGCTGGAATTGCAAATGTAAAAGCTTCAACTAGCTCAATCATCTTCTGAAAACGCTCGATCGGTGAAAGAACTATGTCAGCAAGGATTGAGGAATACATGTAAGACGAACGATGAGCTTTAAGATGGTGTATATCATCAAGAGGACCCTTAATGGTTAAAAGAGTTCTTAAAGATGTAGAGTAAGTAGGCTTTCTCTGGCATCTCAAAGAATTCCACCATGCAATTGCTGCTGCCCGATCCTTACTTTCTCTAATTCTATCTTCAAATATAGCCTTACGAATTTCTTCAAAAATATTTGTTCCTTGTAGACTTTTGCGGTTTTTTGAACTCATATGAATTGCTTCAGGATTATCCTTCAAATCCGCACGCTCCTTAATTAATTCTGAGGGTGTTGAAATAGCTCTTATCTCATCCCCTTCCCAAGAAGTCATAGAAAAATCAAGATGTGTGAATAAGAATCCCAAAGCCTCAAGATCAACCCTGGAAAATGGACTTTCCAAAAGCAGCGAACAGATTGTGGAACTCAACTGCACATCAATGCCAGCCATATCAAAAGAACTTACTATAGGACGACCCTCAAAGAGATCAGGATGATTGCAAACTTTCCGCAACTGCATTATGATACTAATCATCCCAAAAAAGCTTCCACTATTGAGTGTAGCCTGTGTTTCTGTGCTTGCTATGAAATCCTCATACAAGTTGCGTTGCCTCTTAGACAGTCTACAGAAAATAACATGCTCATGTTTCAGCGGAAGTTGCTTCTCCACATCCCTTTTTAGGCGTCGTAGAAGAAAAGGACGGAGGACATTATGTAAACGATCAATAACTTCTTTGTTGACTTTTTCTTGTCCCTCAACCATCCCTGCTATCGGGTTACAGAACCAATCTTTAAATTCTTGGTGAGACTGAAAGACATGTGGCATCAGAAAATGCATAAGTGACCACAATTCCATAAGATCATTTTGCAGTGGAGTACCAGTCAACAAAATTCTGCGTTTAGAATTGAAGTTCAAAAGAGTTTGCCATCTCTGAGATTTCCAATTCTTGATTAAATGGGCTTCGTCAAGAATCAAGTATTTCCACTTCTTGCGCTTAAACATTTTACTGTCCTGAATAACTAGCCTATAGGTCGTTATGCATATATGAAATGAGTTCAGCTTCATCCATCCTTGTCTCTTGAGTTTCCGCTCCTTTGCACTCCCAAAGTAGGTGAGAATTTTAAATGCAGGACACCATTTAAGAAACTCAGTTTCCCAATTAAGCATCACACTTGTTGGAACAACAATCAGATGGGGACCCCATATCCCCTTATCACATGCAAGGTGTGCTAGAAGAGCAATGGTCATGATTGTCTTTCCAAGACCCATTTCATCAGCCAGGATCCCATTCAACCTTTTCTCATACATCGTAACAAGCCAGTCCAAACCAATGTGTTGGTACTCACGCAAAGAATGCTTGAGAAGAAATGGCAGTTTTGTTCGAACTTTTGTTGTGGAGTATGTAAATCCAGTCGGCTGAGCAGATCTTGCTGCCGCTGCTGCATCAGCAATTTTATCACTACTATCTTTACTGTTATCTTCAGTTATTTCATGGGATATGCCATCAACTTTTTCAGAGCAAGGCTCTGGATCTGGCTGACATCCTGTTATATCAACGTTTTCATCACCTGAATCAGCTTGTTGCCTATTTTCGTGAGAGTCTAATTCAGAGTCTTCAGACTGAGCACATGAATATTCAGATTCATCTTCAGATATGTTATCGTCACCGAAATCCTATCACAGAAAACTTTAGTTTAAGAAAAAATTAATAAAGGCTACTGAACACTGGCAAACAGGAGAATTAAAAAGCATACCTCCTTATACCTTGCAAGCAGTACTTCAATAGGGATTTCACTCTCTTTTTGCAGCAGAGCAATCTGCAGTACAGGTATAAGTTTCTGTTTGTAAACTCTCAATCGAACAACGTTTTTTCATATCACAAGATAACAGAATAATTAATAGGTTTTTCACCTCCTCGACAGGGTCTCTATTATCTTCTTTCGCCAATTCCTCTTCGACAGACAGTGTCGTCTCATCATCCTGCACCAAAAGGGCAGATATACAACTTTGAATCTATATGGTTGTTCATAAAAACTTTCAACAAGAGAATCAAGTTAGAAGAGAAAAGTCCTGAAGAAACGATCTCTGGCGTTTGATAAAATGGCTGACCTTTTCCTCATCAGCGGCAACAACAAAGTCCATATCTTCCTGCACATGTTACAATCAGTGACACAGAAGTTCATCACTTCAGTCAGAAGCAGAGCCTTTATGGTAATTGCAGAGAAGATCATGATTAAGGTCTTCTGGCAAATAATACACTTTATATCAGATCCGGTTACCTGTTCATCATTGAAATCATAGGTACGATCTTCCTTTCTGGACTTCACAGAGTTAGTTGTCAAGCCTGGCTCAAGGTCATTAGAATGGGTTTTGGATATTGCCAAATGACCATAGCTATCATTCTGTAGATGAAGGTTATATATTATATTTGAGTCACAATTTCGATGACGAATCAGATAACGGGATTTTAAAAAGACATACAACTTACAGAACGACGAACACTTGGGCTCCCTTCAGGTTCTTCAGAAACTGTAAGATTCTTCTTGTCTGCTCCATATGTCAAATGGAACAAGAAAGTCAACAGTTGCATTGCTTTTAATACATTATAGGGACTTGGGACCACTCACCTTCATTTTGATCTTGACATACTGAGGCCAGACTGTCTTCATTTTCATCTTTTCTTGGGCTGTTAACTCGGCTGACTAAAGGATCAAAATCAAACGTTTACACAACATGAGGATGCAAATCAAAGTTGACATGTATTGAGGATGCAGGTTATATGATTCAAAGTACAAAATGACAGCATGAGGAAAAAGGTCAATGGATAGCGAAGGTAGAGATATGCTCACCTCTCCCATTAGTATAACGTCTGAGCAACTCTTCAACTGGAAGGTCTACTTCATTTTTCAAAGCTTCCAATTCTTTCTGTCTTTCCCATTTGCTGAAGTGCTTTTCATCCTCCTCAACTGTATCTTCATTATCTTCCTAAGTGTAATCGTGGGTTTGAAATGAGATATGGAACAAATTATTCCTCAAAATATCAGGAAAAAAATTAACTAATATAAATGATAAATCAAATTTCCATAGAAACTATCCAAGAGTAGAATATAGCGCCTATATTTTGGGCGCTAGGTGACATCATGACAAAACAGATTTCCTTGAAAAACAATGATCAGGCTATTCTGTATTTTATTTTAATTCAGGTAGCTTCAAGCTGTGATACGCAATGACTGCCAATAAGTGGTAAGTTGGAAATTAAAAGATGATAATGTGAAACTCACAGACTCATCCTCAGATTTCAGATCATAATCCTCATCGATGTCAGGACTTCTTGATTCAAGAGCTGCAGCTACCGTGTCAGGAGAATTGTTAAAATCCAGCTCACTTGCTTATAATAAACATAATGCTGTGTTCAGATATAGGGGGCTCACAAGCATTCAACTCTGGAGGCATCTCTTCTGCCTTTTCCTCATCAATTTTTGATTCTAAAGTTAGTATATCTTTAGGAGAAGTATTTTGGTCCTGTTTACAAGGCTCCACTAAATTTTCTGCCAACATGTTTGAGTACCTAACATAAACAAACAGGTTAGATTTAGTTCTTATAAATATGTCCATAATTACAAAACTGTGCAAGAAACATTCCATATAGACCTCTCGGTTTGGCCTAACAGAAACTCAAGTTGCTTATCCATAGCCTTCTTCTTTTTCTCGTTTCGTACCAGCTGGTGCTTGTAAAGCACCTATAAAGTTGCGAGACCACACAGAAGAACAAATTTCAGAAACACAGAAGTTATACCACACCATAACATTCCAAGGCCTGAAAGGAAATGAAAAGAATTACCAGCTTCTCAACTTTCATCCAAAACTTTTTCATATCTTTTGAGATACTGAGTGCTACTTTCCGTAATCGCTGTTCTTCTTCCTGTAAGCGGTAATTCTGTCACTTAAAAACTAAACGCTGGAGAGTGTAAGTAGTCTGATAGAGAAAAAGAGAGGCAGATAAGAGAACCTTTAGCTTCCTTTCTTCCCTAGAAGCCTGATCTAGCATGCCTTTGCTGGCCCTCAAAGCAACCTTCTTCGCCTGCGCCAGCTTCCATTTCCGCTCAGACTCAAAGTCCTACAAAAAGCTCACCAATGGACAAATAAACATCATGCATGCATACCAAATTCTTGGTAAATGATGAAACTAGCCACCCTTCTATTACCTTTGAAAGCCAAGCCATCTCCTCCAAAACATGGTCCCAGTGAGTTTTAGGACGACGTGGTTCTTTAGGAGCTTCCAGTGTCTAAGGAAAAAAGAAAAGAAAAGAACCCGTTTACACTTTCTAGTAGTGATAGTTTACACTTTCTAGTAGTGATAGAGCTCAAATGAGAGTCTACAGGAGGAAGATGAAGTCAAAAATGAGAACTTGGAGCTATAACCTTCTGGCGCTTAGCTCTGGAGTCAGTGTCAGGTTTAGATTTCCCACCTTTCGACGCCATTATAATATCAGGTTTAGATTTCCCACCTTTCGACGCCATTATAATATCGGGTTTAGATTTCCCACCTCTGGACGCCATTACTAAGCCGAGGCGTACAAGAAGCTACCAAATAGAACAAAAATGGAGAAACCAAATGACTACAAAGCGGGAGAGCAAACTGTGCGAGTGCACAAGGTCCCTGAAATTAGGGTTTCCACTTCATCGAGATAAACCCCACGCAACGATATCATCTCAGCTTTTAAGATTACACATATATACCCAACTAATCTGGGTTGAAAAAGTTTTCAGTCGAACAGAAAACGAGTAGAATCAGGTTTTTATCAAATCTCTTCACTCCATTCTTATTAAGACGACGTGATTTGAGATCGACAAAAATAATTTAAATTAAATAAAAAGTCTAATAAAGGAAAAAGCTTGGTTTCTGTGAAATTTTAATCGAGAAGATGAGAGAAGCTTGAGAGACAGCGCGCGGCGCAGCTACATAGATCAACAAAGATAAATCAAAGTGAAAAAAAAAGGGTTGGGTCTCGTTCGCTTTTTTTATTCTTCATTTTTTTTCCTGTATATATCTTGGATTATATACCATTTATGCAATAACATATATTTTTGTATAGTACTTATATTTTATATTGAATAATATTCTTACATTTCGACAACAAAAATACGAAGAAAATCAGATTCGAGTGTAGTATTTGTTTGAGGGTAGTTTAGCAATAAAATATCAGGCCGAAGATTTTGTATTAATAAACAAACAAAATAAGATTATAAAGTTGCCGAAAATGAGGAGGGTCCTCGACAAGTATTCTACCTTTAGTTCTTAGTCTGAGTCTATGTTTAGATCTCAAGTATGCTCTGCATTTGGTATGAGTGTTACTCATCTTCTATAGAGGGGTATTAACTACGGTTTACACTTTTATGCATTTGGTATAACCTTTGAGCGTATGAGCTCGATCTACCATAGAGTCGACAATGTGTTCGTCTTTTTTGTCGCAGTTGCATGTGTCAGAGAAATTAAAGGGTGATGCAATTGTCGTGTTTTTTTTGGGCATGCGACGAGGCCTATGAGCCAAGGATGTTTACTCCTAACCAATGCCTTTTTATCGTCAAATATGGCCAGAATGACTTGTGGATCTTTAGTGGGCTAGGTCCGCATGTATACCTCTAACAATACCCTCTTGTTTGGTGATGAGAATGGAGTCACCAAACTTTCATGAGAAAATTTTATGGCACACGTGAATCCATTATACCATGTGCCCTTCATTCATTTGTCGTGCATCTTAGTGTAAGGATGGACGCATGGTCTAACACGATGTGACGATTCAGATGCTGTGCAAAACTAGGGTTTTATAGGTACCATTATTGCACGATGATTCGGTTGATGTGCCTTTTGCTATAAATATGGGTATGTAGTTTTATTTAGGCTCATTTCCTGTTTGTGAGTTCCTTCGTCCAAGTACTTTTATTTCCCTTATTTGCTTTCTTATTGTTATATTGTCGAGGATGTCTCGAATTCCTATTGGGGGACCCAGTGATGTTACCGAGGTGAGTTCCTCATTGTTTTCAAGGTCACCGAGGCGTCTGTCTGAGAGTACTTTCAGGGTGAGTTCATTTGTGTTGATACAAGGCTGTCGAGCTCGGCATAATGTGTTATAGGAGGGAGTTCGTGTAGGTTGGCGCTAAGGTTGTCGAGGTGCTGCCATTAAGGAAGAATCGCAGAGTCGGATCCATTAGTGATGGCGTCGAGGTGTGCATCCAAGGAAAGAGTTTATGAGGCAGATCTGTCAAGACTGGCATTGGGTGTTCATGTCCTGGTACCAGAAAAAGCTGAGCCATATGCTCTCTAAGGCGGTGACAACGAGCCCTTGAGAGACATTGGTCCTGAGGTTGTGGGTGATAGTCCTAACAATTTTTTGTGGCCCATGAAGTATTGTGAAGTTCGTAAGAGGTTGAGGTCATTGAATGTCTTCTTTCTAAGAGTTTAAATGTGTCTCTTTGGAAGATAATCAACAAATACCAGACTACCGCGCCTGTGCGTCTTCGGGTGTCAGTAAAGTCAAATAAGCCATGATCACCACTAGATGGGTACATCTGCTTGTACAAGTATTTTTAAAGAATATGGTAAGCAAGCTCCTCTACCTCAGCTCTTTGTCAACTACTGTGCTTGTTGTCGGCTTGCTTTTATGTAGTTGTCTCTCGCCTTGATAAAAAATATGATGACTATGCTTGTTTTGGGTGCAGAATGTAGAGATGAATATGATGACACACTTTTTGAGAAAATTATGCGTATTTGAATAATCTGAAGAATGACGATATATTTTACGTTAATGTGAGGCTAGAGTGTAGGGTTGCAAATAGGTTTACCAGAAAAATTAATGGCTGGTAGGACCGTTATTTTTTTTTGCAGATTAACAACGCCTCAATTCTAAACTCTTGGTGCTTTTATCTTATATGTTGGAAGGTGGTACCCGATAGAGTTCCTAGTGCGCTTCAATCTTAGCTGTTTGTCTATTTTTTACTCAGTTTTATTTTTTATTTTGGAGCTCGTCATCTGCCGCTAATGAATTATTATCTTGAGAACTTCTTTGACAACCTTTGTTGCATCAAAGAGCTAAGTACGTTTTGGTGGCTAGACCTGCATACAGACAAAATTAAGTGTAACTTGTCGCGTGTAAGGGAAAATATGTATATACCCACTCCTTCTTGTTCTTAAAACCAAATAAAACTAAGTGTTGTGGTAGTATTGTGCAACATCGAGGTGAAGAATAGAGCAGAACATAGAGATGCCTAGTTATGCTGACATGTTATCGTGGGAGCTGATGGTTTTGGGCCCATGCAACGCGGAACCAGTCTTTCCTGGTGGTTTTCCAGTAACTCACAATGTCGAGGCTAACTCTAGACATGTTATCGTGGATGAGACAGTGGCAAAAGCAAGTGTAGGAGAGACTGCACTGGCTGATGTGTCTCCTCAAAAATTTACAGAGGACTTAGCGGCTACTCATAAACACAATTTAAAGTAGTCGACTAGAGAAGGTACTGCTGAGGCGTTGGGCCGGTGCGCTCGAACTAAGAAAATGAGACCAGGGATGTTTCTGGTGGGTGAAAAAGCAAGGATGGGTTGGATATCCACTCGAACTACGACTTCACCTTCAAATATCATGGGTAGGAACCCCTCGGCACAAATGGTCTGAGGCTCAGTTTGTGGGGCTATAAAGCCAGACAAGGGCGAATTGTTTGTCGAGACGGCTGCTCTACTAGCCCATGTATTTTGTTTTATCGTCATATAGGTGTTAAAAAAATGATTTTATCTAACGTCCTTGGTTATTAATGACTTTGAGGTATTTAACAATACACTCGCATCTGGCCTTGTATTGGTCTTGATGTTGGTTAAGAATGAGCTGAGAATCCATGGGTTCCAAGATGTATTGTACAGTAGGGAATTTTACGAGGCACATCCCAGCAAAGAGGGCTTTGTATTATATTTTGTTACTTGACGCAGGGAATGCGAGTTAAAAAGACTGTTCCCGTATTCTACCGGTCGATGGTTCTAGTTCAAATCCAGTTCCTGAGTCATTGTGGGATGTCGAGCCGCCGGCAAAGAGGGTCCATTTATCAATCTGCTTGTGGGAAAGGTCTTCTTTTGGTTTGGGAGATAGCTCGATGAGGAAGTCAGCCAAGACTTGAGATTTGGCACCATTGTATCCCTTGTAATTGATGTTATATTCGCTAAGTTTGACCGCCCACATGGTCATTCGGCCCAACTAGTTGTAGATGTGTAGAATGTTGGGCTATGGATGGTTAGTTAGGACAATCATAATGTGTAACTGGAAATATGGTTGTATTTCCTGCACCGTGGTGATCACCACAAGGGTCAACTTCTCTATTGTCATGTATCGAGTCTCTGTGTCGTTCAATGTCTTGCTGGTGTAAAAGATTGGGTGTTGTTTTATGTGGTCTTCCCTCACAAGGACTCTAGTGACTGTTGAGCTAGTTACTATGATGTACATGTACATGGGTTCACTGACTTCTGGTTTGGCTAGGACTGGTGCATGCTGAGGTACACCATCAACTGTTGGAAAGCTTCTTTGCATTTCTCATCCTAGAGGAAATGCTTGTTGTCACAGAGGAGTTGGTAGAGAGACATGCACTTGTCTGTGGATCAGGAGATGAAACGGTTGAGTGCAGCTATTCAGCCTATTAGTCGTTGCACCTCGCATGTGCTTTTTACTAATGAGAGGTTGATGATTGCGGCTATTTGCTTGGGATTGGCTTTAATTCCTCGTTGGGTGACAATGTAATGAAGGAACACGCTATGTAACCGTGAATGTGCAGTTGGCGAGATTGAGCTTTATATGGTACGCGTTAAGGACGTCAAAATACTATTTCAGGTCAGTTATGTGTCCCCCACCTTTTATAGTTTTGACAAGCATGTCGTCAATTTATACATCTATAGTTTGGCCGAGTTGGTCTGCAAACATCTTCTTAATAAACCACTGATAGGTCGCCCCTACATTCTTGAGCCCGAATGACATAACTTTATAGGAGTATGTACCTCAGTCGATGGTAAAAGCAATTTTTTCCTAATTAGCTGTGTTCATTTTGATCTGGTTGTATCCCAAGAAAGCATCCATGAAGGACAACATCTCGTTTTCCATGGTGGTCGACCAATTGATCTATATGCGGCAGTGGAAACCTATCTTTCGAGCATGCTTTATTGAGGTCGGTAAAATCTACGTACACTGTTCACTTGCCATTTTTCTTCTTAACAACAACGGGATTGACAAACCATTCAGGGTACTTCACTTTGATTATAGAGCCGACTTCGATTGTTTGAGGGGGTTTAGCACATAGATTAGTAAAAAATGAGAATGAAGATTTCGTATTAATAAGCGAGCAAATTAGAATACAAAGTTATCGATGAAGGTCATCAGCAAGTATTGTAGCTCTAGTTCTTAGTATGAGTTTAGGTCTAGGTCTCAAGTATGCCCACATTTTTGACCAAGTACTTCTCACCTTTTATAGAAGAGCCTCGCCTAGGGTTTACACCTTCACACATTTGGTATGATCTTTAAGCATACAAGCTTGGTGTATTGCAGAACCACAATACATTCATCATTTTTGCCATTGTTACAGGTGTTAGATCACTTTAAGGATGACCTGCTTACATGCAATAAATGCCGCGTTGTACTGTTTATGGGCATGTGATGAGGCCCATGTGTCAAAGATATCGATTCTTATTTAAAGCCTTTTCATCATCGAGTATAGCCGAAATGATTGATGAATCCTTAGTGGACCATGATTATATTGGAACTAGATTGCATGGAAACTCTATTCGAAATCTGTTTTCCGTTTTGGAGATGTTTCGGAATCTAAAACTCTCGGAAACCCATTAGAAATTTAATGAAAACACAATTCCAAAAATTCTCGATTTGGAAACGTAATAGAAACATAATTTTGTTTTGGAAACACTTGTTTCCGGTTTGGAAACTTGATTCTTTTTTATATCGGATTTCCCCGAATGGACAAAACTTAATTTTTTTTCTGTAAACAAAATAAAAGTTATTTAGAAAATTGTAAGATATGTTTTAAATTTATTAATTTTTAAAATTAATTATGTAATTAACTAATATTAAGATATTATTCTTTATTAATTATTTTATCAATGAGTATGGACGAATTAGAGTTAGTGAAATCTTTGAGTTGATGAAAATTAGAGCATCAATAGGATTGATGAAAATTAGAGCAAAAACAAAATTTTAAATTTATGTCTAGTTTATGGGTTTTTTTGTTTTAAATTTTTTTTGTTTCCATGTTTTCATATATTTCACTCCCATGGAATGTACTATTGAAAACTAACAATTATTTAGGAAAAGAATAATCCCGATTATAGACGGTAAAAAAAGAAGGTACTTTACTAGAAATTTTGAAGGAAATATTGTAATTTTGTATTTTTAAACAAAAGCGGAGATATTTAACCAAATATGAAAATACAACTAGTTTAAAGAGAAGAGAGCAGAGAGGAGACACGCCATTGGTCAGAAACTAAAAACCAAAATGTAAAAATCAAAAACTAAAAACCAAAAATAAAAAAATCAAAAACAAAAACCAAAAACAAGTTTGCCATTTACCACCTATGTCTAAGTTTATGATTTTTTTGTTTAAATTTTTTTTTGTTTCCATATTTTCATATAAACAACTATTTAGGAAACGAATAATGCCGATTATAGACTGTAAAAAAGAAGAAGGTATTTAACTAGAAAATTATAGAAGGAAATATTGTAATTTTTGTAATTTTGTATTTTTAAACAAAAGTGGATATATTTAACCAAATATGAAAGTACAACTAGTTTAAAGAGAAGAGAGTCGAGAGGGGACACGCCGGTGGTTCAATTTTGTCCTCAGCTTTTACTAAATTACGTGTGGCTATGGAGTCTCCGTTCAAACCTGATGTCGTGAAAGGCAAGGTGGCTCTCATCACCGGTGGTGGATCCGGCATCGGTTTTGAAATCTCTTCTCAGTTCGGCAAACATGGAGCTTCCATCGCCATCATGGGACGACGCAGACAAGTCCTCGACGACGCCGTCTCTGTTCTCCGATCTCTTGGAATTCCGGTAAAATTTTCTTTCTCGATCCTCGATTGCATTCTGATTTGTGACGGTTTGCTTGATATGTCGTTGATCCTGCTTCCTTTCAAAGGCTATTGGATTGGAAGGTGATGTTCGGAAGCCAGAAGATGCGAGAAGAGTTGTGGAATCAACTTATCAACATTTTGGTAAAATTGACATTCTTGTTAACGCCGCAGCTGGTAATTTCTTGGTAGCAGCTGAGGATTTGTCTCCCAATGGATTCCGAACAGGTTTCAACCTTCATCTGAGAAGATGCCTGCTTGAAATATTTGTTTTTTCAAGTGTTGCTTAGCTGAAAGGAAACCTTTTTTTGGTTTTCCTGTGCACAGTCTTGGACATTGATGCAGTTGGAACATTCAACATGTGCCATGCATCACTTAAGTATCTTAAGAAAGGAGCACCTGGGAGAGACTCATCAAGTGGCGGTGGTTCGATTCTCAACATAAGTGCTACTTTGCACTACACAGCTTCTTGGTACCAAATACATGTTTCTGCAGCAAAGGTGAGTTCACTAGCTTTACTTTTTCTTTTAGGTATTGAAGAACTAAGGGAACTATGATAAACTGTAGCAAGTAGAATCTTAGGATTTTGAAACTTGAAACAGGCTGCAGTTGATGCTACTACAAGAAACTTGGCGTTGGAGTGGGGAACTGATTACGATATCAGAGTGAATGGGATTGCACCAGGTCCCATTGGAGGTACACCAGGAATGAGTAAACTTGGACCTGAGGAAATTGAAAGCACAGCTCAACGAGAAGACATGCCTCTCTTTAAACTCGGTGAGAAGTGGGATATTGCAATGGCTGCACTCTACCTGAGCTGTGATTCTGGTATACTGAGTTAGCAAATCACTCTTATTGTTTAGAAAAGATGTGAAAACATAAAGATGATGAAACATGGCCTGATTTGGTTATAACAGGGAAATATGTGAATGGACATACAATGGTGGTGGATGGAGGAATATGGCTTAGCAAACCACGTCATTTGCCCAAAGAAGCTGTGAAGGAACTCTCTCGTGTCGTGGAGAAGAGGTCCAGGGCCAAACCTATCGGTCTGCCAACCAGCAAACTTTAGATCTTTTGAGTTTCAGATCTCAGGACTCATTTCAAAATGTATTGGGTTATTGTATTACATTGTAGACAGACAAAATGGTATTAAGATTATGTAGATCAAAGTATCTTTGCTCAATAATACTAGGACACAATGATTGTGTTTGGATTGTTTAGAAATTTAAGTAGTAGCAAAACACACCTCCTCCTAGTCACTACACATTTTATCCATTGCTTTCAGGTCAGAGACTCATTCTCCGAAAAAGAATCTCATATATTAAAGTTCTGGGAAACAAAATCAAAAGGTAAGAAATAAAACACATGGAGCTTGACACTGATGATTCCTAATCGAATAACAAGAACTTGCTCCACAAACTTTGGAATTTGGATGTGTACTTATAACTTTTATACCTATCAAACCTGTGAGATGAAAAAGAGTAGTAGTGGTCGCTGAATGTATACTCTCTCAGCTTTAATTCCTTCCGCTCTTCTTTAAGATCGCTATTGAGAATATGCTGACAATAAGCTTTATTGTCTTCAAAGGGAATGTACATCTTCCAAAACAAGTTCTTGTCCATCTCCTTTCCCATATCCAGCTCTTCCATCAAGTTGCGCAGAATCAGAGGCGCCTTCTGTCTAAAATGACCTTTAACGAAATCTCTAAACCCCACAAGCGGCTGATTCAGCAACTCTAGCATCTGTTGACATGACTTATTGGTGTTCATCAACACAATATCTTGAATGTGGAGAAACACATCAAATATGTTGTAACAGAGTTTCTCTCTCAATAGCTTTTGGGCTTCAAGAGTACTCAAAGGAAGGCCATAAGGATGGTAGAAGAAAATAGGTGCTCGATATGGATATTCCTTAGGGAACCTGACGTCAAAAAAGAACAAGCCATGATGATTCTGATGATAATCTGTCACAGTTACAGCAACTCTCATCAGTTCTCTTCTATCTTTATAAGTTCTCACGAAAAAGCTCACTCCTTTCTTCTCCTTCAAGGCTAATCCTCCCTCTAAGATTTTCCACTCTCTCTCCACGTTTGGACGCACGCTGTAGCAACGGCAGTTGTAGAAGTGATGATGGTCTCGTGGAGCATCACCATCAACAACTTCAAACTTGTTGAACCACTTGAAGTTTAAATCCACGTCATCTCCTAACTCAATTATCTCTTTCTCGAAGATATCAACTATCAAGTAACTAGTTTGTCCAATACTAACCAAGTCTCCCACTTTTTCTTCTAGCGGAGACTCTGGTTCAAGTTCTAGGGATTCATCTTCTTCTTCTTTCGCTTCGGTAGTAGAAACTGCCCAAACTTTTTCCGCACGTTTCCGAAATTGATAAGGAGATATTGAATTAGTAAAAGTACTCATGATTCTGCTTCTCTCAGGGGTTTGCGTTTCTCGTGGGTTTAATTTGTCGCCCTGCGCCAATTATATATAGTGGAGGTTCTAAGCGATATTAGGAAAAGGAAAATAATTAAGGATAACAATCAAATCTTACTTGCATAGATTTTGTCCAACAAATACGATTCTAGCCTGATTTTTTGTTTATCATATATCAGATTTAACAAACTTGTTATCTTTCTTTTAAAATCTACTCATTTTTAATTTATACTTGAATTATACCCGCATTAGATAACACTAGATTTGATTGTTTTTCAAATTTTATTCATTTACGTTGTTAGACCGTGCTGATATTTTGGAAAATTGTTTACAAGATGTTGATTCAATGACTATAACCAGAACCAAAATTGATCGGTATTAGAGGAACCATCCGACAAAATACTCAAATGAGTTATAAATCTATATATCCAAAAAATGAAGCTTGAACCTGAATTGAAACTAAATCAAGAACCAAATTTTAGCTTTCTAGAATTTTATTATTATTATCGTTTTCAATTTTAATATTTTATATAAAAATACCTTTAAATCCGAACTCGATCTATACTGAATTGAACTATATCTCAAAAATAAAAATATCTGAGTAACTTTTAAATCAAAAGAATCAAAATACCGAATTATAGGAAATAAACCCGATGGGTCTTAAATCTATGTATTCAGAAAACTGAGTCTAAACCCAAACCTGAACTGAATCAAGAATCAAAATTTTAACCGATATATTTATATTAATTTTATTTCTTTGTTTTTTTTGGTTTTTTAATATTTATTAGTTATAAATTTTTATATATAAATCTGTAACAAAACTAGCTTAAGCCGATTTTAAGGGTTGTTACAAACACATGTTAATTTTATCCTAAAGTTTATAACACGATCATAATGAAAGTGTCTTCCATTTTAATATATAAAACTAGGATTATACACGCGTTATAACGCGGAATTTGATTGTTTTTCAAATTTTATTCATTTAGGTTGTTAGACCCATGCTGATATTTTGGAATATTGTTTTTGAGATGTTGAATCAATGTATGTAACCCGAACCAAAATTAATCTGTTAAGAGGAACCATCCAAAAAATACTCACATAAGTCCTAAATATATATATCCAAAACACTAAGCTCGAACCCAAACCAAAACCAAATCAAGAACCAAATAGCTTTCTATAGTTTGTTTATTTTTTTTTTTTTAATTTTAAAATTTTATATAAAAATACCTCTAAACCCGAAATCGATCTATACCGAACCATATCCAAAAAATAAAAATATCTAAGTAAGTCTTAAATCAAAAGAACCAAAACACCAGATTAGAGGAACCGAACCCAAAAAAATACCATAAATGGGTATTAAATCTATGTATCCGAAAAACTGAGTCTAAATCTAAAGCTGAATCAAATCAAGAACAGAATTTGTAACCGATATATTAATATTAATTCTATTTTTTTTGTTTTTTATAAACATATTTATTAGTTTTAAAATTTTATATATAAATCTATAGCAAGATCTACCTTATACCTATTTTTAAGGGTGTAAACGAACCATATGTTAATTTTATCATAAATTTTATAACACAATCAAAATAAGAGTGTCTATTGCTTTAATATATAAGATTCTTCTTTACCTAATTTATATTTTTTTTCCTAATTCCGGTAAATACTACTATATCTTTATCAAAATATATAGTATTTAATTATACATGTATTGATATAATTTCTGTAATATTTATTTTAATTTTTATCAGCTATCAATATAAAATTTCAATTTAAATGATCTAAACTATAGGAATCTTATAACCTGTTAACTTTGAAATCTAACGATGTGCGATTCTAGGTTTTAGGTGGAAATGAGCGTGATGTCGTCATGGTGGACACAGCGGTGCGAGGCTTACCGCCGGAGGATCCTCCCGGGTTGATCGTTTCGGATTTAGTTCACATGAGATCTGAAGATGTGTTTTGGAGTAGAGTAGGGAGCAAGCTATGATGGAGATTGCATTTAGGGTCGAGGACAAAAGTACGGGAGAGATTGTGATGGTCGAGATTGGTACGGTAGGGAATACAATCACCACTTCACAATCATGGGCCAAAACGGTGGCCAGGACTTGCATCGGTGGTGGGTCGATTCTGATTAACCGTGTGTCTAAAGAGTTTGTTGAGGCTAGAAGTCGAGTTGATTTTCCTCAAGGTATCAAGGGCAAAGCGGCAGTTTCAGTTGGGAACAATGTGATCACGTGATAATTGTGTACACATGAAAGTTTTGGGGAGAAGCGTGAATATTGCTCCAATGACAAAGAAGCTTCACGGCGTTTGGAATCCGTTGGGTGCGATGCACGTTGTTGATTTACCATGGAGTTTATTCTTAGTGCATTTTTGTGCTAAAAAGGATTACCTACATGCACTTACTAGAGGACCTTGGAGAATGTTTGGTATCTATCTTCTTTTACTAGCTTGGTTGCCAAGTTTTGATCCATGTCATAGCGATATTCGCACTATGCCTGTTTGGATTTGCATTGAGAAGTTGCATATGTACCTATACCATGACTCTATTCTCTTGGGTATAACTAGTAGTTTTGGTAAGCCGGTTCAAGTGGATGACTCAACTTTTAACTTTGTTCGTATGTTTTGCGAGATTATGTGTGGAAGAGGATCTTTCTCAACCATTGAAAGGGTCAATAGGTGAATGGGGACATATATTATGTTGCGTATGAAAGCCTTTCCAATATTTGTGCTCAGTGAGGTGTGTTCGGACACTCAATCCAATATTGCCCATAACTTCAGCATGAAGTGGTTAATGACATTCCATCACCGACTAGTAATCAGCTTATTAAAGCGCCACATGTGTCCGTTGTCTCACCAACCGTGTCTTCTTTGACCTAGCATGATGATGGCTTTACACCAGTGAGACATCGAGGCAAAGGGAGGAATGTTCCTAATGCTTCTTAAGCTCCCCCTTTTGGAGGTCAAATGTCAGAGAATTCAGGAAATTTACTAGAGAAGTTGATCTCGAAGAAACAAGATAGTATTAACTTGGTGAAAAAGTTTAATGGTTTAAGTGTTGAGCAAGAATCCGAGGAGAGTGTAACTTTACAGACTGAGAATGTTGCTAATAAGGAGAATGAGGAACCAAATAAATTGCCTACAGGGCATGATACGGAGCGTGTTCGAGTAACTAGTGAGATTGGCTTACGTCAAGCTTTTAGTACTATGCATCAAGATCTAAAAGAGAACTTAATGGGTAAGCATTTAGGTGGCAAGAAATCGGCAACCTCTTTTGAATCAAAGAGTAAAAAAGTGTTCCTACACTTGCTAGAAATCTATCTCTTGAAGGGAGTCCAACTTAATTCAGTTTGATCCCAAGAGACGCGCATGCTTATTTTTGGTGAACCATTGGACAACTCGAGCTATATCTTCTAGGAAACGTATACGCTTAGCTGATACGAATGTTAAGGGTAATGTAGGTGTTACATCGCATGAAAAGACCAGGTTTTACCTCCGGGCACTACTAATCATGCGTCTATGATTACATGTTCTTCTCTTTATACGACTCCTCCTCTAATTGTCGAGAGTACAGAGAAACCTGATGTTGTAGTGGGTAAAAGTTCGATACCTACTAACGTGGTTAACAAGTATCCTCACACGAGTTCCATTTTCACAGAACTGGGTGCTTAGATGCGGGCTTGATGCATGCCCCGGTAATTCCTTATTCGCTTTCTATATTTATTATGATGAATTGTTTATTTTGGAATTTCCAAGAGGTGAATAAACATGCTTTTAGAAGATCCATTTGTTATATATTGAAGAAACAATCAGTGGATATTATGGTTTTATTCTAAACTTGTGCTACATGTTATAAGGCAATTTCAATATGCCGGAACCTGGGTTTTGATAACTTCTTTAAGGTGGACTCGGTTAGTCAAAGTGGAAGTATATGGCTCCTTTGGCGATCAAGTGTAGGGGTTGTCACAATTGTCGAATCTAATGATCAATTTATTCATGCATCATTGGTATTAGGGCGTGACCTAATTTATCTAATTGATGTTCATGTTGCACCTTCTCCTCAAAGGCGTAGTAGGTTATGAGATAAAGTAAGATGTGTTGTTCAGGGTGTTTCTGATCCGGTGTGTTTGGGTGGAAATTTTAATACAATTTTTCAGACTTGATGTGCATTTAGGAGGAAGCGGTATGTTGTCGCCTGATTCACTACAATTTTTTGATTGGATCAATGATTTCTCTCTTGTTGATATGGTATGAAGGGTATTTAGTTCACTTTGAGATGAAGTCGTAGTACTACTAATTTTGTGGCTAAATGACGTGATCGCTTTCTTTGTTGCCCTTGTTTCCGTTTAATATGGCAAGAAGCATCGGCTATGCATCTCCCTTTTATGTCTTCGGGTCATACGCCGCTATATCTTCAGCTTAGCCCCGTTTTACATTGTAATTCTTGTTGACGTCCTTTTCGCTTTGAAGAGGCTTGGCTCCAACATGAGGGGTTTAAGGATCTTCTTTCTGCATCTTGGGACCCAAATATTAGTACTCCTATTGCTCTCAAAAGTTTGCAATGGCTGCTTAAATGGTGGAATTTGGAGATATTTAGGGACATTAATCGTAAGAAAGATCGCTACTCAAAGAGCTCTCTTGTGTTCAAGAATGTCTTGATCGGAGTCTTTCGAATTCTCTACTTCTCGAGGAAGAGAAGATTTCTAAGGAATTGGATATTTTTTTAGTGTAGGATGGGACTTTTTGGTTTCAAAAATTCAGAGAAAAATGGATTGCTCTAGGAGATCAAAATACTAAGCATTTCCATACTTCTACTATCATAAGGGAGGTATAATCGTATTGAGATGTTGAAAAGGGACGGTGATAGTTGGATTTCTGACCTGCAAGAACTTGAATCGCATCCACTAGATTACTACAACTCTTTGTTCTCGTATGGTGTAGTAGTAGGCACTTCTAGGCCCCTTCTCTTTAGCAAGATTTCATTGCTCTACCACATATACCTTTCTCTTATATTTCTCCTGAAGAGAAGGCTGTGTTAGATAAACCCTTTACAGCTCTTGATGTCGAGGTTGCTATTCCAAAGATGGGTAAGTATAAGACTCCTGATCCAGATGGGTTTCAGCAATCTTTTATACTCCTAATTGGGATATATTTGTCATGAAATTCTTAGAGACATGTAATCTTCTTGAAGGTACAAATGACGTTCTTTTGGTTTTAATCGCTAAGATTCTCAAACCCGAAATGATTAAATAGTTTTGTGCTATCAGCTTATGTAATGTTTTATTCAAAACTATTACTAAGGTTATGGTGGATAGACTAAAACCAATCATGAATTATCTCATAGGTCATGCTCAAACTAGTTGTATACCAAGATGTTAGAGTGTGGATAATATTGTTTTGGTTTAAGAACTGGTCCATTCTATGCGATGAAAATCTGGCCTAAGGACTGGATGTTACTCAAACTGGATCTTAAAAAAGCATATGATTGGATTTGATTGGATTTTCTAGAAGATACATTACGAGCAACTAATCTACCAGATATATGGGTTTCGTGGATTATGCATTGGGCGGCTGGGTCCTTCTATGCATCTTATATGGAATGGAGAGTGTACTGAGACTTTTAGACCCCAATGTGGTCTTCGTCAAGGGGATCCATTATACCTTTTGTTTGTTTTGTGTATAGAGAGATTATGCCAACTTATTGATCAGGATGTGTCACATAAGCGGTGGAAACCTATCACATTATCTCGCTCAAGACCTCATCTGTGTCATGTGTGCTTTGCGGATGATTTAATTCTACTTGCTGAAGCTTCATTGGATCAGATTCAGGTCATAAGTCACATTTTGGAATAGTTTTGTACATCTTCGGGTCAAAGAGTGAGTTTGGACAAATTGAAGATCTACTTCTCCAAGAATGTTTGTCGAGAATTGGTTACTCAAATTAGCTCTTCTTGCAGTATTAAGGCCACAACTGACCTAGTAAAATATCTTGGGATGCTTGTGCTTCTAAGATCGATTAACAAAGAAACTTTCAGTGATATTGTAAGCAAGATGACAACTCAGTTAATTGGTTGGAAGCAACATATTTTGAATTTTGCTGGCCGCTTAACCCTCACCAAATCAGTTTTATATTCTATACCAATCTATTCTATGAGTACAATCTTGCTTCTTGTGTCTACTTTAGCAAGAATTGACAAGATTTTGCGTAATTTCCTTTGGGGACGTGATGATAATCATCATCGAATTCACCTTATAGCATGGGATCAGATCTATCAACCTAAGCATGAGGGTGGTTTAGGGATACGAAAAGCAAAGAAGATGAATCTTGCATCTATTGCTAAGTTAGGTTGGTGACTCATTCACAATCCTCAAAATTTATGGAATCAGGTGATTCGAGGAAAATATGGAGTCATAGACATACATTCTCCTTCTTGGTAAAAATTTAAGTGTACTTTTTCTTCTACTTGGCGAAGCATATTTATGGGTCTCAAGGTCATTGTGTTACCAAAATTACGATGGGTTATCGGTAATGCCGATCTACTAGGTTTTGGTTGGATAATTGGTGTCTCAATTCCTCTATGTCGAGTATCTTTACCTCCACAGTCCCCTCGAGCGAGTTGGATTTGAAAGTTTGTGATCTCTGGCACGATGGATCAGGGTGGTCTTTTGACCGTATAACTCCCTTTCTTCCACATCTTGTAAAACTACAACTCCTTTCCATAGTAATGGAGATAATTTGATTGTCAAGGGTTGTCCATGGGCTACTCTCTTCGCTTCTATTATTTTTTTGTGAAGCTAGAAATTGCATTTTTTGGCTCTTTACCACGATTCCAGGATCGTACTAAATTTGTAATCGACTTTAGTAAACAAATTGTATTAGCACATGCTATTACACCTACACATAATGTTCCAAACCAGAAGATTGAAAAGATGATATCTTGGAACCGAACAAGCAGTGGTTGGCTAAAGCTCAAAATGGCGAGTAGGTTCTCTGTTTTGCACTAAATATTGGTATTTGGTCTGAACCTTTAGCTGAGTTGTTGGGTGTTTATTATGGGCTGTGGATTGCTTGCGATCAGGGTGCTCAATAGATCGAAGTCGAGATTGACTTGGAGATGGTTGTTGGCTTGTTTTAGAAAAGGATTGTTGATTCACATTATTTGCCTTTCCTAGTACGTTTGTGCTATGGATTTATTTTTAGGAACTGGATAGTCCGTATTTCTTATGTGTATGATGAAGCTAATCATCTTGCTGATGGTATTGTGAACTATGCTTTTTGCCTTCTTTAGGTTTTCATTCATTTTGTACTCCACATGTGAAGGTTACTTCGATTTTGTCGGATGATGCAAACGGGATTTCAGTCCCGCGAGCTGTTGTTGTTTGATTTTTTTAATTTCTGAACAAACCTTGCGAGAGTTCTTTCTCCCTTTTCTCGACCAAAAAGAAATGTAATATTTTATTTTATATATAAAAATTTAAATATTTTGAGAATAAGGTTTTATTATTATTTTTTGAGTAAAAAAATTTATATATAATAATAAACACTAGAATACAAGGATAGAATACTTGGGTGGAATACAAAAGCCGCCAGAAAACATAAAAATCCTCAAAGACATAGCCTAAACAAAGGAATTTTTTAACAAGTAAGCCCCGATAAAGTGATAGCTAAGACCCTATAGAAAGAAACCAGAAAGTCGCGACTTTGAATCTGAAGACTAAAAGCACCACTCAACATTACGAAGCTTGAAGCGATGACGAATCATTCTATGACGAATGAGTGTACAACAAAAATGAAGATCAATGAACTAAACCCGAGAGACTATATCCCATAAATCTCTTGGAAATGACGATGTCAAAACTGATACGCAGCAGAGAAATTTGACACCTAAAAAGATCTCAAGAAATGAGAAGATTTCGAACAAGTCCTTGAAGTACGAACAAGGAGTGATAGTTACCTCTACCCGAGAGCAAAACTAAGAATTCACCAAGGGCTACAACTAACCAAATGCCTAACTAAACTTGCCTAGAACTTAACCAAGATCTAAAGCAATAAAACACAATTATCCAACAAGAAGGAGACAAAATCATCAAAAACATGGAAGAAAATAAGAGGGACATCACCGACAAGACAGACACAGCATCGATGACTTCTCCAACTGGTTCCGGTCTCTACCACCGGTGAGAGAAAACAAAAGATAACGATATTTGGAGAAAGAGAATTGACAGGTTGGTCATTCCTTTGGCTTACATGAAGAATTGGAAGAAGACTCGAAGGAAGAAGATACAAGTGGAGAATCAAAGTGGCTGAAGATCCACTAAAGAAATTTGTGCTTAGTGGATTCTGCCCATAAGAGAGTCCTATGAGATAAATAAGTTGTAGGTCTTTGTCATTTTGGATATATAGTACTTTGTATTTAAGAATTGTTGAACCTTATGGCTTTGGGTATCAAACAATCAATGAACTAAGCTTTCTAAATATGCCTCCTCTCATTTCTATTATTTTTATTCTCAGATCCGTTATTGTTGATAAATTAAGGTTTATCAAGGTGGTATTAGAGCACAATAATGGGCCTTAAACATGATGCCTCAGCTAATGTAGCTGCTCAAGAAAGAAACATAGCTTTGGAAGCCCAATTTTTTCGGTTAGGCAAAAACAACGGTGAGCTCCAGAAGGAGACGACAGAGATCCAACAAGCAATGATAGCCACAGATGAGAAAATCGATGGCTTGGACCAGAAACTGTCTAATATGGATAAGGAGATTCATGAAGCTCTCAATCAGCTCCTAAAGCTTCATTTTGCGAGCCTTGAGCACAAAGAAGAAACACAGAGGACAAGTGTAGCGCATGTGATGATAAGGGAATGTGTTGCATCTCTTGTTCCTCATACGACGATGATAATCTTACCTACTCTAGCCGTACCGCCCAAAGTTTCTAAACTTACTTACCAGTTGTGACCTTACACACAGAGGAGATAAAAAAGGAAGCGTTGGGGGTAATGAGCTCGCTAGTGAATAAATGGAGCTACCGCTTTACGAAGGTCAGAATCCTAATGACTAGGTTTTTAGAGTTGAGAAATGCTTTGAAGTTAACAATACTCTAGAGGAGGAAACGAGGAATGTCTCTTGCTTGTATGATTGGTCCGGCTGTGACTTGGATGAGGATAACGCAAGACTGTGAAGAAATCATGAGTTGGGACGAGTTTAAAAAGAAGTTGAAGAAGAGATTTGAACATACCAGAGGAGGAACTATTATCAGTCAAATGTTGAGGCTGATACTGGAATAAAGTATATCAGAGTACAAAGAAGGGTTTAAGGAACTCTCAGCTGAAATCCCTTATGTAACTCTTGATGAAGTAGAGGAGTTGTTTCTGAACGGGATGAAAAAGAGTTTGAGGGAACAAGTTGTTCGATACCAACTGGTGGGACTTGATGACATTGTGGACACAATAATGATGATAAAGGATCATGAGGCTCATAGATACTCCTATGTGCATAGAGGTGGACCACGAGTGGGCTTCTCACCAACACACCAAGGATGAGACATCTCACTAATACTCTATCTACTCATAGGGGTAACACCTCTGGATAACGATCTGGTTGGGAGATAAGGCCAAGCCAGAGAACAGCTGAACATGTTAGGGAGAATAGAGGAGCTAGTACCAACAATGACTCATGCATAATTGTGCTAAACCCCTACATGTATGTTGGTAATAGATACTTTACAAGACTTAAATATAGAACTCCTCATCGTTCGAGGTTGGTAGATATTAAGGAAGAGACCAAACCAGAAGGCAACATGGCAGAGGTGAGAGAAGTGGTTGAGAGTATGGAGACTAAGGTGCAGGATATTGAGGAGATATCTCTATTGTCAATGTGTGGGATCTTTAAAGATAAGCCTGTGAAGATGAAAGGATAGGTTAGGGGATTTGAGACAATTATCTTGATAGACTTGGGAGCAACATGTAACTTTATCACACGTAGAATGGCGGAGAAAGCATGTTTGAATGTGATAGAGACTCACTCATTTTGTGTTAAGGTTGTAGATGGGTTTGTGGTTCAGGACAAAGACAAATGTCAGGCAGTGAGAATGATAGTGCATGGAGTGGATATAGTTGAGGGTTTTCTGTTGTTTGAGTTGGGTAATACAAACTTGGTTCTAGGATTTTTGTGGTTGGAGAAGCTTGGAGAGACTCAGATAAAGTATGGAAGACACACGTTGGGATTTATGGTATGAGAAAAAGGGGTGTAGTTGGTAGGTGACCCTTCGCTACTCACTGATAGACAGTGTTTTTAATCGATTTTTAACCCTTTTTTATGGTTTAATTGAGGAAAAGTATGTGTTTTAGAGTCTTTTAGTCCGTTTTAGAGTATTTTCAGGTCATAGGTCACATTTGGAGAAGATGAGCTTTTTGGAGTGAAAACGAGCATATAGAGATGCAGAATCATGCAAAAGCGTCAGAAGTTTGGATTATTTTGGAAGACTTTCCACCGTTGGCTCAAGTTGAAATTTGGACACAAGATAGTGAGTAAGATTTCATTTGGAATAGGTTTGAGGGCAATCAAACAAGTGGTTAGGAAGATATGACAATTTTACTGAAGACATGTCATTCTGGCCGAGAACAGATGCCACCAGAAGATACGCTCGACCTGTTGATCGACCTAACATCTCAAGATCAATCGATCGAACCTTGATCGAGCGATAAACCCCATGATCGAGCGATCAACTCCTTGATCGATTGATCCTTGAAGCTGCAAAAAATAAAGCTCTTTTCCCTGTTTTGTATATGCGGATATTGGTACTATAAAAGGGCTCTTTTTTATTATTTTAGAGAGACAATTTAATTTTTGAGTTCTTAGTTTTTCTATAACCTTTGGGGAGAAGATGATGCGATTCCACCAAGGAATCAATCCCAATTTCGGCACTTGAAGGA
>OVBA01002387.1:0-34877 GCA_900406435.1 Lepidium aucheri | reverse complement strand
ATCTTTCAACTCTATTACACTATGATGATCTCTACTAGGATCTGGATCAACCCAATTACAATGTATACGGTTAATGTAATAGAGTTGACAAAAGCGCATATGCTTACGTGGCAAGTTTCATTAATGGCATTTCCGTAATTACGTTTTTGTTGTCTCTTGGAAAAAGGGCAAAGTGGTATATAAAAAGTTACAAAAACTATTATAGTAATATTCAAACTTATGCCATATTCTAGTAATTAACCCAAAATTTTGCTTTATTCTAGCAAATCACCCTATTTGATATATAAATTTTGCTCTTAATTCCAAGATAATTGATGTCTCATTAAAAAAATGTTGTGAAAGATATATGTCTTAAAAAATGTTTTGCGCCAAAAAAAATCCAATTCGTCATGTTTTGCAAATTTTAAAAATTTCTCAAAATGCAAATCAAATCATAAAATAGAAATTATATACAATATAACCTTTGTACAATTTTTCAAAGAATTTTTACAGTAACATACATCTAAATATAGTAAAACGGAGGTCCCTTATTTTTTGAACCTTAGTTTGTAAAAAAACTAAAAAAACCCCATTCGAAAATTACAAGGTAGTCCTTCAAAATTTTGTAAATTTCTGGCCAAAACATAAAACAAAAACTAATCATGTTCTATTTATTAAAGTAAATATTTATTTAGGTAAATTTAAAAAAAACAAAAAAAACACGTTCTCAACTACGCTCACCTCTCTCAGTAACCGATTATGTCGAATCATATTTATGTAAACGAGATATTTGATTTCTATTGTGTGCTCAAAAAATGGCGAACAAGAAACTGAAGCAATTGGAGTCTAACAAGATTTTGCCTCTGTCACTAGCCTCTCAATTTACTTTGCCATGTCTATGGCTTATTAGGTTGTGGAAGGTAATGCTTGGTTTGCGTTTCTATTGTACTAAGATTGAAGTAACCTGGAATTTTAACGACTTCTATAACTTCCTCAAAGGTATTCATTTCATTCAGAATGGATTGTTTTTTCTAATTGTAGATACAAGGAAGAATATTCTATCAGGCACTGGAAAGAATCGCATCACTGTTATTCGCTTGATTTGCGAACACAACAAATCTGGGATTATATTGGAGACAGCTATGTTCATCGGTTAAACCATTCCAAAATTGATGGAAAATCAGTAGAGATTAACACCCGTTGTCAGTCACACAATGGGGATTGCAGTCTTTGTGAGTGTAGTGAGGATACGGGAATTAGCGGAGTCATCTTCAGCAGCAAAGTTGATTCAGTCTTATTTTAAACCATTCTTAATCATTTATCCCCGCATAAAGCATATGAATCTTAGATCCTCCATATGTATCTGTTTCTTTATGATGTTATTATTTAACTTAGTTTTTGTGGAACAGATTGTCAGTACCGCGAATCTCTCATTGCCGAGGCGAGAAGCAAGCAGGAAAGTAGCATCACCAAAGCAGTTGAACAAACTGTTCTTAACAAAATGCAGGAGCTTCAGATTGAGATTTAAATATGTGAAGAGGAGAAAAGTAGTATCACTGAGGTGAGAGTCTCTCTGCCTTGTTCACTTTTGATCATTGTTCCATGCTTGAAAGGTTTCACTAATTACGTTGTGAACTTCTACTATTTGACTTTTAGGTTAATCGAAAACTTATAAAAGAACAAGACACATGGAGGAAGAAAGCCAAGGAAATAGAAGAGAGGGAAGCTGCATCGCTGCGATTAAAAGACGAGATGATAGTTGATCTTGATTCTGATGCCTTGGTTGAAAACCTACACACTTTCATGACACAAACTAAATCTTGTGTTCAATAGACACATATTGGTTCATTTTCTTGAATGTTATGTGGTAATGGCACTCTAGATGACTTTAAACTCATAATCTCTAGATGTGGCATCGTTACCTGCAAGAAGATTTCCCAGTTAACAAATTAATGACCCTCATTAGTTTAGTAATCGTAAAAGCACAGAGCTTTAAGTATATTACAGTTGGTGTTGATGCATATTCAGGATCCAAGAAACCATTGAAATGTTGTGATGCCTCATTACATTAAAGAGACCAAGATGTTTGAGGATGAAACACAGAATCCTGAGACACCATTGACGAGGTAGATTTGGTATAGCTTTCAATAGGCTTTCTCGAGTTTTCAATGTAACCTGCATCAATCAAGACAAGAAACTTAGCCTGTTTTGTTAATTTGACTAATGACTTAATCAGTTTACTTCTTTAACATGAGAGATTGGTATTAACAATGTTGCATCCAAAACGATTCTGTTCTTCAAAGCTCCTAACTTCACCACCACCTGATTCTCCAGTAGATTGTGTTGAAGATGAGTTTTGGTTCTGCAACTGCCAACCTGAATGCTTTATCTCAGGGACTTGCGTAGACATTATCATATCCTTTGTCAAGTTAAACGATTCAGGCTCCTGAATGTTTGAATTTGTTGACATTAAGTTCCCCCAATAAGACTGCTTTTGAAACACTTGCATTGTCTTCAAATCTTTACTTCAATATACTAAATTGTTCATGATACACAAAATCAACATTATCTAAGAGAGAAATGAACCCATTGAGTTCACAAAAACCATTATAAAATTCAGATTCCAGGTCTTACACAGTAAGATTGCTCAATAATATATACATGTTCAAATTTTAAGAATCAAATTTGGCTAAACAGATTGAATCACTAAAATTTACAGAGAAAACATAACATGCAAACACAATAACTTTACATAGAGAGTGAAAAAAAGAAACAGATATTACCAGATTAAAAAATTTCTGGGTTTGAATAGAAAATTTAGCTTATATAAGAAATCAAATCTCATTATACCTACTGATCCAAATAAACAAAGATTTTTCTGTTTTAAAATTCCATAAATAGAAGTAAATATGGAGCAACAAAATCATAACACAATACCAAATAAGCAAAGAAGAGAAAAGGAGAGAGACCTTTGGTGATTAGATTTGGTAACAGATGGAGAGAAAGTGAAGTTAAGTAATAAGCTTTGAGAGATTATGAATGATGATGCATGTCTCCTTCCTCAGAACATGGCTATTTCTTCTCTTTTCTCTCACTTCCCCTGTCTCTGCAAATTTGGGATTGGTTATGGCTTAAAAGACTAAACTTGACTCCTTTAACACTTGTTTATAGGTTTTTTTTCTCATTTCAACAAATACTAATTATTTATTTACCCACAAAAGGATTAGTTAAAATACTTTTCATTATATTATTATTTTCCTATTTCTAATATTTTTGTAAAGTTTGACATTTCTATTTATGGTATTGTTCAGAGATTAAAACTTTTTGTATAGATGATTAATTTTTGTAGTCATGACGTGTGCTTAGTAGGTTTACTAGAAAAATATGTAGAAATGTGTAGGCAAACAAAAGATAATACTACTAGACACAAATCTACATTTTGATGTATGACGCGTGTTAGATAAAACAAATATAAAGGATACAACAAATTAAATATATTAAAAATACAAATAGTAGTTTTGATAAATAGATATGAAATCTTTCTTGCAGAATTGTGAAGGTTTGTCATGTCTTCTTACAAAATTAGAAGACACTTGTTAGTATTTATGGTATGTTTGAGAATGCTTCTTAAAATATATGTTAGTAATATACAGTTCAAAATAAAATGTTTGGCCGATTTTTTTAGTCTAATGGTTAGGATGATCAAACTAATGGTTATGATATCAAAGATCGACTCTTCCCATTATATGATGTAGATTATAAGAAATTTTAGAGAGTGAATTTTAAACTATAGACCCGAATTTATCAATCTAATTGTTCAAGAAAAAATAAAATTTCTAAAATCATTTATATAAAAATGTAAAGAATTCGCGAAAACGTTATAATCAATTATAGTTAAATATTTATTTTTATAATTTTTTCTAAATTTTTTTAGATATTATATACTTTTACATGATAAAATTTAGAGTATGGATTTTAAAATGGAGGTACCTGAAAAAACAACCTTAAAGTTGTAGTTTTTTTAAATGTATTACTATTGCTTTTCAGTTTAGCTGTATAAAGTAACATAAGTGTATATTTGTCATTTTGGTTTCTATAATTAGTTTATATTTCGGTAATACTAAATTTAGAAAATGAGAAAATAAAGTGGAAAAAACAACAAGATGAAACAGAGAAGAAACAAATCTATAGAGAGAGACAACAAGTGAAGCTAAATAATCAACTTCAAGAACGGAAACAATCATAGAGAGGTTTCTTAAAAGAAGCAAAGAAAGTTCATTGACCTGACCGAAACTTTTTTCACTGAAATAATGATGAAGGCATCATCGTTGTCTTCAATAACTGTTCCAGTCTCCCCTTCATGTTTTGTACATGATGGCTCCTCAATTATTGAAGACAACGATGATGCCATTTGAAGCTACAGTTGATGATATTCACATGTACAAATGATTTTCCTTGCTGATTGATCTCTGTGGCGTCACTTTGGATATTATGATTTGAGTTAGTATTTCTTACTAGGGTGTATAAGTTTATCATAAATAATTAGAAATGTTTTCCATAAATTCTTTGTATTGTTACCACAAAGATATCCTACAGAAGAATTACAAAGTCCAAACACTTCTATAAACACAAATGAACCAAAAGGAGGTGGAAATGTAAACCATCAGATGTTAGTAAGAAACCACTGTTGCGATTTTGTATTTTCTTGTGGAGGAAAAAAAAAGCTAAGTGTATGAGTCTATGATATATATTTGGACTTTTGGAGACTGCTTTTGATGTTTGAAAATGAAAAGGCTAAAGGTTTTATCAGATTCTATTTTGCCAATGAATATGATGAATTAGATCTTAGTTTTTTGATATATTATGATCTTTTAGGATTGGTAACTTCTTTTAGTATTTGAAATAAGTGACAATCTCTCAAAACTTAATATTTATCCAACAAATATCTTAATAAATAATACTCCACATGAAGAAGTTGTGAACAAGACGAAATCTTTTGAGAAGATGAAAAGTGAAGCTGAGAAATGTTTAGCGCAAGGTGAACCAACGTATGTAAAAGCATGTATTATCGCCTTGGGCTTTACCCCTTGATATCCAAATCTTTATCTATTCTTGCTTTTAATTTACCAACTAAAATCATTGGTTTTTCTAATCACAATCAACTTAATCAACAAATAAAAAGAAAAATAATATAATATAATTTAATATTTCATTATAGACTTCTTCATATCTTCCTCTGAACTAAAATTCTGCATCTTCAATTGAATGCCGACTTTCGTATCTACCCAATATGAACCAAAAAGCTATATCATTACTTTCATGTGCTATCCATCACAGAATAGATTGTATTTTTGCAATATGTATAATTTCTTAAACACCTCAATCAATTATCGTAAAAATGACTTCTTTCCCAATTCAAGATTTTCGACCCTACAATTTATTGTGAACCAAAACATAAATACAAATATTAAAGTTGTAAATAGGTGACTCTATTATAAATGGAAAGAATAACTAATCTATAAATCAAACATGCAATATTTATTTGATAACACCCAAAATATCAAATGATAGATTGAACAAATATTAACCCACGCTTCCTAGTTATATTTTTATATTGGGAGAAATTATCATGACTAGAGACGTTACCACCAAGATATATACATGTATTACCTGTGAGATGCAGCTAAAGCTATTCAAAATCTTTCAAGCAGAAGATGTGAGGGAGCAACCAGCAGCTCCACAAAATAGGCTCAACTGGAACAAAGAAATTTGGTATAGAAAGGTCAGTCCCAAACATAAAATGCTACTATGAAGAATCATGCAAAATGCAATTCCAACCGGTGAAATAAAACAGAATCTCTACAATGCAAACGATGCAATAGAGAAGAGACGAGAGAACACATCTTTCTACATTGTCGCTTTGCTAAGAAGACATGGGAGCTAATCTCCTTGAAAACCAGATCTAATGCGTCGATTGTAACCTCTTTTGGTGATGTTGTACAACAATCTAAACAATGGATTGGCCTACCTCCTCTAGGCATTGAAGCCACTGATATATTTGTAGCGCTCTGTGGACTGGAAGGAATTTGCTTGTCTTCGAAAATCGATCCTTTTCAAAGTTGGATACAGCGACTGAAGGACTAAAAGATGCAAGAGAATGGCATCTGGCCAACGTGACTAAAAAGGATAACACAAAGCCTAATAATCATCATCATGTAAAGAAATCCACATCTCGAAAGAATAAATTAGTCGGTATTCAGATGCGGCTTGGAGAAAGGAATCTGAACTAGCTGGTTTGGGCTAGATTTTTAAAAATTCAGAGATCAAATCGTGTCTCAGGGATCATCGGCTCAACACTTCATCACATCACCTCTCATGGCGGAAGGAATGGCGATGAGAGAAGCTCTAAGCCAAGCGAAGGCAATGGATCTCCATTTCAAAAAGGAAATAACACTCTTTTGCAGACTATATTTCAAAAAGGGTCATTTATGAGGTTCAACTACTTTAATCCATATTAATGAAAACTAGGTTTGACAACAACAAAAAAAAAACTATTCAAAACCTTCTAGAATCAAAATGAGTAAGTTTTCAAAATATGAATGGTTAAGTTTTGAATAACAAGAAATTTAATGTGATTTTGGAAAATTATTGATTGAATAACAAGAGATTGTGTATTATTTTAAATGAGTTTATAGAAATCTTAAGGTCAATAACACCAGATTTGAGAGTGATTAATAAATTATTAGTTGAATAACAACTCATTTCTTAAAAACACAAAAATCACCTAAAATTTTGGTTTCAAATACACTCTCTGAAATGATTTGGGATTCTAGTGTCACTATCGATGAATCGATAATGATATATACAACACGATAACGATATAGTTAATGGTATAATTAAAATCATAAACAATAACAAGTTATGATATATTTAACACGATAATGATATAATGGTTAGTTGTATGTCGGTAACACAATTGTTGTGGGACAACAATGTTGGGTATGTTTCTTAAATTGGGATTTTACTTGGGCAATGAAATTTTGATTTTGTTTACGTTACTCTCGTTTACGTTTCACTCGTATTCCTCCTCCATCTTTATGTTATGTTCATCTTAAATGAACAAATTAAGGATGAGAAGTGGGAGAGGGGAGGTAGTCTCCAATCGGTTTATATTTATTTAAGGATATGTATTCTTCTAGAGATATATGGAGAGACACAAAGATATAGACGAATACTTCTCTTCTTCAATCTCCTTATTCTTCTTTCTTGTGGCTGATTAATTCGCTCAAGTGCAGTGATCTTATCCACATCTCTGCAATTTTTCTTAGTATTTTGATCTTACTAAGTTTTGAAGTTGTTGTTCTTTGTTCTAGAGAAGTTATGTTGTTGTTTTCTTGATTTCATGTATTCGGATCCGACAAAACGATTTATTTAAGATGTTGAATATATATATATATATATATATATGTATATGTATATAATTGAAGATTTAAAGTGATAATTAAAAATATATTGCTACATACATATAAATAACATAATTAAATCATATATTACAGTAATTAATTTTTTAGAGCGTTATTATTTTGTTTATACATTTAATTATCGTTGTATTTTGTTAAATATAATAATTACTCGGAATAAACTTAGGTTAATATGTTGGATATATATAGGTAACGGAGGAGTGATGTTTACAAGATTGTTTACAAGATTTGGTTACAAAGTGATGTTTGTGTTCTAACAAGGTTGGTCAATGTTGCAACTAAGATAAAATCTTACGAGTTATAATCGGTCTAGTAGTTGGATGATCCAACTAATAATTCTGGTTAAGGGGTTCGATCATTTTCTACTAATTGGTAGATTGAGAAAAAACAATTTAAAGAGTGAAATTTTATAGATGATGTCTTATTCATCCAGTTGTTTGACAAAAAACAAATGTAATACTAAATCTATTTATTTTAGATTGATGAACAATGATGTTAAATAAACATTAAATATAAATTACAATAACTAGTGTACATAAGTGAACTAAATAACATAATTTGAATGGTAATTAATTATATCCACCAGGACGACCAGTAGAAGGAGTTTCTCTACTCCTAATTTTTGATCTTCTTTGACCTCTTGTGTTCGTACTCGACACTTTGGATCCTCTAGACTTGACAACAACCTCTTCTTCCATTATAACATCGTGTTCTTCGGAGACAACTTTTGTCATTGTCGGAGAATTTTGATGAAAAAGACCAAAACATTTGAAGATAGCTATGAGAGTTTGGTTGAGAAACTGACATGGAATCCATAGATAAGCTTCTTCTTCGCTTTGTATGTTTAAGTTCTTCATTGAGACTTGATAATTTGAATGAAACTTTTAGTAATCAGAATAAATTTGGTTGTAGAAGTGAAGCTGTAGATCTTTAATGGTGAGTGAGTTATGAAGCAGAGAGATTAAGTTTTCCTTTTATAGAAACTTAACTCGGTGTTTGGTGTGAGGCATCAATATAAAATACTACTAATATTCTCTCAAAACGTGGTTTTAAATTAATCCATGCATATTGACTTTATAATATATGTAATATATTTGACAGTTCACTCGTCTTCGTCAAATGAAGAATGTTGGACTATAGATTGAACTTTTAACATCTCCCCTAATTCCATTTTTTTTTCTTCACTAGAGTTTCCTAATTCCATAAAATAAGATTGGACTAAACAAAAAAATTAGCATTGGAAAATATATTTATGGTCATCTGTATTTTTAGAAAACAATGTTCAACGCAAGTGGCCTTTAGTCCAGTTGTAGAAATAAGTCCATTAAATGGCAGGTGCACTTGCACATCCCGGGATCGAGTCCCGTCACCTGCATTATGCAGGAACTTGGCTAATGGACCGGCCAGTTGTGACCTAATATTGTTGACAAAAAAAAAAACAATGCTAGACAAAAAATAAATTAGAATGGACAAAAAATATATGGTCAATTGGTAGGGACATGCGAATTTAATGATATGAGACTTTAAATAGTTTGTAAGTTTGATTCTTCTCAAAAATTAGGCCCTCTCAAGTAATTCTTTGGCATTGAAGTAGCTTGTAGTGTTGCTGGTTTTTATCTATGTCAATGCAAATATGTTTTTGACATCATTACTGAGACTGGTATGTTAGAAGCGAAACCGTCCACTTTTCCACTTGAGCAAAATCATGGTCTTGCTCTCTCCAAATTACCGTTACTCAAGGATTCCAATTCAAAACCAATTGGCAATAAGTGGAGAGGTCCATATCTCTTATATATCATTTAAATCTCATCTAAATTTCCGATGTGGGATCTTCTCACACCACCACCCCTCGAGACAATGACGCATGTAGCCATTAATCTCGACAATAGTCTATTATAAGATTAATTTCGGGTCAGATTAATTGGGTCTCTTTCGATGGGCCGGATCGGTTTGGGTGGGACAGTGTGAGTTCAGGCTCTGATACCATATAGAATTATGAGATTCTAACTCAAAACCAATTGACAATAAGTGAAAAGGTTCATATCTCTTATGTATTATTTAAGTCTCATCTAAATTCTTCATATGAGATCTTCTCACACATATGCTATACAAAAGAAAATTGTATTTTTGTAGTCACTCTTACATGGATATAAATCTATTTTTTCAGCTCATTCGAATATCCTGAAGTAAAGATCTGTTCACATGCTACACCACCTCTAAAAAAATAGAATAAAAACATGTATTTTCTTTTGTATTCTAATTATTATCTACTGATATATAATACTTTAACATATTGAAAGAATAAAACTTTAAGAGAAAACATAGTCAAAAACAGTTCACTCATCTTCGTCGGATGGAAAATCTTGGACTATAGATTTGAAGAACAGTATGAGTTTGATTGGTCACATCATTTAAAACGATTGTTTGGAAGAAAATGAATGATTAAACTGCATCTTTGAAAATAGGGATTAGCAAAAATGTTTTTAAACAAATTTCGTTTAAAGATTAGCATTGGGTTTGATTGGAATTGATTTCGTTTTGTTGCTTTGAAAAGCAAAAAATCTTCGTTTAAGATTTAAATTAAACCAATCTTATTTTAGTTTGTTTTTTACTCTAAAATATGATTGGTTTTACATAAATCTCATGAAAAAAATTTTGTTTTTCAAAGCAACAAATCGAAAGCAATTGTCAATTAAATTCTTCCGATAGGCAATTGCTTTAGTTTCGTTGTTTTGAAAAGTGAATGTATATGAAATTTAAACTGAACCAATCATATTTCATAGTTAAAAACAAACTATAATATGATTAGTTTAATTTAAATCTCTTACAAAGATTTTTTTGCTTTTGAAAGCAAAAAAACCGAAAGCAATTCCAATCAGGGATATTGATTTGTAACATTAAAATGATTGAATAGTGTAATGAGATAAAAAAAATTAGAATGTAAAATTTTATTTACATAATTATTCTAAAAATTATGCCATAACATATATTTTGGTCGAGACATATTCTTTAGTATTTTGTTATAAAAATAAACATGTAGATTGCAACTTTTATTTTTAAAATAATATTTGCATACTACAAAATTACTATTTTCTAAATATAAACAATGATTTTTCTTCTTAAATTATAATACAAATCATATATTGTTCTTTAAACCATAATTATATGTAAAATACAAAAATATACGCATCATTTATATTTACAAATGACTGTAAATAGCTCCGTATGAAACCAACTTTTAAAACAACTATAAATAAGTTTAAATAACCGTTCGATATTTAGGTTGGACAGAAGACTGAAAGATAATGAAGAGGTTCAGAAATTGGTTGAAAAGATTTGGAAACCAAATAGTAACATTCCACTGACAAATCGGATTAACAGAGTTCGATCAGCTTTAATCCAATGGTGCAAAGAAAAAAACAAGCAAAGCCAACAAAAGATACAAGAATATAAACAGGAGCTTGAAGATGCAATGGTTAACCCAATGAGCGAAACAGACCAGATAAGGGAAACAACACAGAAGCTGCAAGCAGCATATGCTGAAGAGGAAGAATACTAGAGACAGCGAAGTAGGATTCTATGGCTACAACTAGGAGAGAAGAACTCAGGTTATTTTCATGCAATAACTAAAGAAAGGAGAATCAGAAACTACTTCGCAGTTCTGGAAAATGAGAAGGGAGAAGAAGTAGTCAAGGAAGAACAGATAGAACAAGTAATGACTGAATACTTCCAAAAAATGTACTCATCAGCAGGAACCAATGGAACAAGTACAGTGACAGAGGCAATAGAAAATGGAGTCTCCACAGCAGATAATGAAACTCTTACCAGAGAATTTATAGAGGCGGAGATTAAAACTGCTGCCTTCTTGATAAATGCTGACAAGGCTCCAGGGCCAGACGGTTTCTCAGCAGCCTTTTTCCATGCAAATTGGGTAATAGTAGGCCCTGCAATAACAAAGGAAATCCGTGAGTTCTTCAGAACAGGGATAATGCAACCAGCTATAAACTACACGTATATCAGATTGATACCCAAAGTCTCGAACCCAAAGAAAGCAACTGAATATAGACCCATAGCTCTTTGCAATTTCATATACAAGGTGATATCGAAGATACTATCCAAGAGGCTAAAAGGAATCCTATCAAAGCTTATATCAGGAAACCAGTCTGCGTTTGTACCAGGAAGAATAATTTCAGACAATGTGTTGATAACACACGAAATTCTGCACTATCTAAAGACCTCGCAAGCAAGAAAATACGATGCAGTTGCAATCAAAACTGACATGACAAAGGCTTATGATCGCCTAGAATGGTACTTCATTCAAGATGTTATGACAACTATGGGCTTCCATGTAACATTTGTTCATTGGATTATGCAATGCATCAAGACGGTGCAGTATTCGATTATAATAAATGAAGAACCAAAAGGGCAAATCAAACCAACACGTGGTATAAGGCAAAGCGATCCCATCTCACCGTATATTTTTATCTTATGCACTGAAGTTCTTTCGGGTTTATGTCGCAAAGCACAGGAAAAGAACCAAATGGCAGGGATAAGAGTCTCAAAGAACAGACCTCGCATTAATCACTTACTATTTGCGGATGATACAATGTTCTTCTGCAAAGGTAACTCCCGTAACCTCCAAACCCTGCAAGAGATAATAAAGAAATATGAACAAGCATCAGGTCAAGCAATCAACAAAAGCAAATCTGCCATAACTTTCTCAAGAAAGGTGAACCAGAACTACAAAGACAACATAAAAAACAGATTACAGATCAGGCAAGAAGGGGGCTGTGGAAAATATTTGGGGCTCCCTGAGCACTTTGAAAGGCGAAAAAGATATTTGTTTACTAGCATAGTGGACAGAATCCATCAAAAGCGAGTGAATTGGAAGACAAAGTTCCTGTCATCAGCAGGGAAAAATTTCATGCTTAAAAGTGTGTTGAGTTCAATGCCAACCTATGCAATGACCTGTTTCCTACTACCTATATCATTGACCAACCGTATACAGTCGGAACTAACGAGATTCTGGTGGGATCAAGCCACTGAGAAAAGAGGAATGGCCTGGGTTGCATGGAAAAAACTGACTCAATCTAAAGCAAATGGAGGACTGGGTTTTAGAGAAATAAGAGCATTCAATGTGGCCTTAGTGGCAAAAGTTAGTTGGAGAATTCTTACCCAGCCGGAGACGCTATTAAGTCAAATCATGTTGGCAAAGTACTGCCAAAATGAAGATTTCCTGAAGGTTGCTAAATCAGCGAGCTGCTCTCACGCATGGAAGGGGATTTTGCTCGGAAGAGACTTGGTGAAAACACGATTGGGATGGGCAATTGGAAATGGGGATAGCGTTTCAATCTAGAACGAGAACTGGCTGTCTACCTCAACACCATGTGCGCCGTTTGGGCTAGTGGAAGAAGCTAATCAACAGAAAAAAGTCAGTGACCTGATTGATAGAGATTTAAAAGAATGGAACCAGGATGAGATCAAAAGGCTTCTACCGCAATATATTAAGGAAATCAATTGCATAAAGCTAAGTGCTAGCAACCAAAAGGATGTGAGGATTTGGACACCAAATAAAAATGGTATGTACTCAGCTAGATCAGGTTATTATGCAGCTTTAGAGACTTTGAAGCTAAACCAAGGACTCCTACATCACAATCAATTCGACCGGATAAAAGATGTGTGGAGAATTCAAGGATCACCAAAGTTAAAGCTATTTATCTGGAAGCTAATGCATAATGCAATTCCGGTGGGAGTAAACCTAAAAGCTAGAAATATGGAGATAGACCCTACCTGCAAAAGATGTGGAGAAGAAGAAACACTAAATCATTTGATGTGGTCTTGCCCTTTTGCGAATCGAATCTGGAAGCTGGCTCCACTGATGAATTTAACAGAGATTCATGAAGCATCACCTTTCCCTGTTAAATGGAAATATCTCAGATCAAATATATGTTTGCCACCAACAGAATTTCGAACACGCCGCTAGCAGCGTGGATTATATGGGGCTTATGGAATGCCAGAAACAATTTGATTTTCAACAACGTGAATTTACAGGAATCGGAGGTACTTCTCTCTGCAATTCAAGCAGCAAAAGAATGGCAAGTGGCGCAAGAGATAATACCTGAAAGGATGAAGCCGATCCCAGAGCAATCAAAACAACCAGACTCGAAGACGATAATATTATACTCAGATGCAGCTTGGAAGAGTGGAGATCTAGTTGCAGGAATAGCAGGAGTCTTCATCCAAGAAGATCGGCAACTGGAAAGCGTTGCAGAAATCGTTCAATCGGTGGGATCTCCTCTGGTGGCTGATGCAATCGCTATCAGAACGGGGCTTCGAAAATCACTGTCGATGGGAATCCTTGATCTTGAAATCAGATCAGATGCCCAATACCTTATCAATGCTATAACCAAAAGCATGATAATCCCTGAGATCTATGGCATCCAGATGGATATAGCCAATCTTCTCACTCTTTTCTCTTCAATCTCTTTTAATTTCATCTCTAGATCTTTGAATTTGTTAGCCGATGCTTTGGCAAAATTGACTTTCAGAAACCATTTACTGACATGCGATGTTGGTAGTTGATTTTCTTTAATGAAAAGTTCATTTGACAAAAAAAAAAACCGTTCGAAACAGTTGTTTGCAAACAACCATTTCAACTATATTTATTTATTCTAGATTGATGAACATTGATGCTAAATAAACATTATATATAGTGCAGTTACTCAACTAAATAATATAATTTTTAGTGTTAATTAATTATTTTGTCCAGGACGGCCACTGGAAGGAGTTTGCTTGTTCGTAGTTCTTCTTTGACCTCTTGTGTTCCTATTCGACACTTTGATTCCTCTTGACTTCCCAACGATCTCTTTTTCAATCATACCATAGTCTTCTTCCTCCTGTGAATTATCAGAAACACACATTTGAGTTTGTTTCTTTTTCTTTTGTCACAAACACACACTAGGAAAAATAAGTTTTTTTTAGCGGCCGAAAAACGTTATAATATGATACCATAGTAGTTTAGAAAACGCTCTGACATCACCCGCGATAATTGGTTCCTTACTTTTCATAGCGGTTTTTTTTATCATTATCAATTAGATCAATAAGACTTTTACTTTTTATTCATAGTCCAAATTTATTCTTAAAACTCTTACTTTATGAGTTTTAAAGTCGAATTTTAAATGTTTGAATTATGAATTGAGACATATAATCATCGACTGATATTGGAATTTATTAATTATTCAAAATATGTTAGTATAGTTGTTCTAACCAAATATGAACTATTAAAGAAATTCCCCAAAAATCATTAAATAGTTACGAAAAATCATCAAATAGCAACGACGAAAGCCACAATCTTTATACAAACTTTAAAAGCAAATTTAAACTTTAAATCAATTTAACACATAGTTAAAAAGAAAGCTTACAAGCTGGTTTGAAGTAACTGACTCCAGTTTCTTCTTGGTCGAATTCGAAGAATCTTCATGAAGACCAAAACACTTCATGATCGCTATAAGGGTTTGGTTGAGAAAGTGACATGAAATCCATAGATAAACTTCTTCTTTTTCGCTTCGTCTATCTAATTTCTCCATTAATGAGATTTGATCAATTGAATGAAACTTTTATTAAACAGGATAAATTTGGTTGTGGGAGTGAAGCTATATCTGGAAATATGAGTTATTAGACAGAGAAATTAGTATTCCTTTTATAGTATGCTAATTTTACTCGGTATTTGGTGTTAGACATCAATATAGAAATTTTTTTTTCTATAAACGTGGTTCTTTGAAAAAAAATTAAGAAATGAAAATTTATTTATGCATGTTAATAATTTTCTTTGTCGTTAACAAAACTAAAACATGCATGTGACTTTTCGCTTTACGTCATTACGTGGATTGGTGATTAGAATTTTTTTTTTTTTTGGTAAACAGATTTAGAAAAAAATAAAGTAAAGATCAAAATATGATTTAGATAATAAAAATGGAGTTCTTGGTAGATTGTTCGGAATTTGTCAAGATTTTAGAAGATCCGTCGACGAACTGGCCTACTTTTAGTCCTTACCTGGAAGATTTCTCGAGGCTTAGAAGCTCTTTCCGACTTTGTTCGATCGCATTGATTTCGTGGGCTCTTAATCACAAGGCAGATTTCTTGGCTCGTAATATCCGTGGTTTACACATGAATTTTGCTATTGTGAATGAAGTACCCTCAAATTGATCTTATCTCATTAGTAAGTGAAAGTTAAGTTGACAAATATATATATATATATATATGATGTTCTTACATTTTACAATATCTAAAAACCCACGACGAAAATGCGAGCACAAGAAATGTATTCAATATGTTTGGCGTTTGGTTGTTGTTGTTGCTACTTGTGAGTTGTAAAACTAGTTTTAATATTAGATATAATGTAACTAACTCCATTATAATTATTTTTTAAATGGATAAATATCCGATCTATAGTGAAACCTTTTATAATATTATGTCAGACAAGCACGACTTCATTTAGAATTAAATTTAGATAGAGAAATATTAGAAAATATGTATCATATTAAATATGTTAATATTCCTTTACGTCACTTTTGTAAAGTATAAATACATGTACAATACATTAATAAACGCATCCTTTTTAAAAATATTTCATGGCAACAGAACCATGTTATTACAAAACCCTATTCCTAATTTATTTTACAAGTTGTTGTTTTGTATTTAAACCGCTGCCGCTATAAATTCAGATAATATTTCAGGTCATGATCTCATGTTTCTGTTTCTGTCTTTGGCAATTCCTACTGTGATGAATCTTTTTTGACCATATCAATATCTCTGATAATCCGGGTTTTCTCATTTTTATGTGATGCTCAAAGAAGACAATTATTAAGAGTGGGGTATGGAACTTCGAAACTCTCTTTTTGCCAAACAGAAACTTGGTTTTTTCGATGGCTCAATTGTCAAACCCACTACTCAACTGGATCTCGAGTTATGGATAGCTGCAAACTTCATGATCATAGGTTGGATCCGGACAGCAATTGGATCCTCACAGCAATTAGTTAGGAGTAGTAGAAGTGACACTCCTAACTAATTCACTATTATTATATGTTTAAACTAAAAACTTTCACTAAATTTTGAGTATAGACATGATAACAAATCAAAACACATGGTGGACAGTTATACTAGCCAAACAAAGTTTGTAAGAATCAAGTCATGAGATTAGCTTGTACAATAGTATGAATGAGTCGTACGTCTTCAAGAGTTATATTAGTTTTGCCCGAGTCACACTTTCATAATAATGGACGTGTGTGGTCAGATATTGTTTATATATCTTTTGTGAGGATTAAAAATCACTACAAAAATGACAATTGTATTGTGACTATGAATATTAGTAATAATTTCTGATGTTTTATATACACTTGTTACAAAATTTGTTTGTTATGAATTATTATGACTCTATTTAGTAACGGTTTGTGACAAAACTGTTACAAGATTTATTTGTCACGAATATATTGTGACGTGTTTGTTACTAATATGCATTTGTGACACTTGTTTGCAACCATTTACAAATTGTCACAAATCTGTAACTATCTTCATATTGTGACTAAATATATATTATTGTGATGAAATATAACGTATCAATACAAAATGGTCAAATGTTATTGTCTTAAGAAAAACAAAGTACGACTCTTTTCATAAACTAATGAAAAATTGACATTTGAGAAACGACTGACTCATTGGTATTGGACAAAGTCTCTTGGATTTTATTGAATTGTCTTCTTTTTCATTCCTAAACTTTTAAATCCCCAACAACTTATTTTTTGGGTGGATATTTTTGTTTGACAAAAACTTTTTTTTTCATTTTGATTGTTTTTCCTTTTTTTTTGGTCTCAGTGTACACTTTAATAAGAAAAAAATATCAATTTATTATTGAAATTATCGAAAATAGTTGATTTAGCATTAAAGTTTGAATGTGGGTGATTAAACTTTTAATTTTTGTTGATTTTTAAAAAAATCCTCAACTTTGTGTTGATCCTCAACAGGAAATAAATAGATTATATAGAACCCTACCTTAGAATCTTATCTATTGCTTGTACTAGCAAAGAACTGGACCAGGATTCGTCCTTAGCTGCCTACGTACCCTTTTGGGAATCAAGTAAATCGTTTGAATATATCATTAATCCTAAATCAAAATTATTTCTGAAATCAAAAGCCAAATTAGTTTTTGAAAGTTTGATTCACTTCTTATATATCTTCATTTTGAAGAACCTCTAAACTTGGTTTTTTATTTTTTTCAAGAATGAGCTCAAATTTGTCTGTTTGAAATGTTGTCTTCGATATTTTAAAATGTACTTTAAAGAACAAGTTCTAGATTGTGGATCGGATTTTGTTGATCCAACTGTTTTGACCAAAAAAAATTGACATACTTACCAGTAATTATATTATTACTTAAATTTGATTTAAGTTTGATATAGTTGTTGATCAGGCTACAAATTTAGACCCAGTAGGCTTTGCGATGATGATGATGATGATGATGATGATGATGATGATGATGATGATAATGATGATGATGATGAACTCGTTTCCAACATCAAAGTAGGTCCACCAGTAGGGCTAATTTTATTAACTTGGCCACCTTTGCCTCTACTTGGTTCTTGTTTGTTCCATGGCTTTCGTCTTCTACTTACTTTCTTCCTTGTATTTCCTATGCCCTTTATTCTTATTGTCGACAACACAACACCTCTATCTTTCACCACTACATCTTCTTCTTCTTCTTCTTCCTCTTTTATGATAACATTTTCTTCTTCTTTTTCCTCCTGCAATTGCAGTTGCAGACACATTCATGAGTTCATATTATTACAGTTAGTTTCCATGCATAATAATATAGCATATGAACAAAATAATGAACTGATCTAGTAAAAAATTTCTATAGCCACGAACACTTTTGTAGCTAAGTAGCAGCTACGAAACACTAATCATCAAATCACCACAAAAAATAATAAAAATTTACGACTAACCACAATTTGTCTAGCAATAACTATGTAGGAATAATTTTTTTAAGCCTACTGCATAATAAATTCATAAGTATCCAAGACAACATTTTACATCGACGAATTTGAGGTTATTCTTGAAAGAAAAGTGCAAATCAAGCTTATGGATTCTTTATAACGAACATAAGAAGTGACTAGAACTTCCAATTTCCAATTTGACTTTCGGTTTCAGAGTTAATTTGATTCCATTTTCGCAAAATGTTAAATTGGCCTAGGCAACGCAAAGTTGAAGATTTTTTCATAAATCAACAAAAATTTAAATTTTTGATCAACCACATCTAAAATTCAAGGTTTAATCAACCATTTTCGGTAAACACAAAATTAAATTGACATTTTTCTCTATTAAATATTAAATAAATAGGATTTAAAGAAAGCATACCAGAATCGTTTTTTTCTGTGTAGAAGAAGAAGAAAGACCAAAACAGTTAAAGATAGCTATGAGAGTTTGATTGAGAAATTGACATGGTATCAAGTGATAAGAATTCTCCATTGAAATGAAGCTCTAAATAGATGTCTGAATGTGAGTAAATGAAAAGAGACAACCTTGTAATTTATACTGATTGTTAAGTGGATCAGGGATTGGTATATGAATTGGTTTATTATATTTTAAATCATAGATTCATTGGATAATGCAAGTGGCAGTTTAATTGACTCAACTTACACGGTCTCTCTAGTCTCTATCTCGAGTCTCTACTACTACAAAGTACAATTTAGTTGACTTGACTTGCTATGTGTGTGGACGCAATACATTATTTCAATGATTGATTTGATGTTAATATATTGGTTGATATAGTCTAATGAACACAAACGAGTAGAGTTATATCAACTCTTGCAACGACGAATTTTGAGCTACAAATTTGTTTTTTTTTTATAGTGAGCTAGGAACAAATGAAATCTAACTTTGAGAAAATATTTTTTTGGGTCAACCTTACTCATTCTTTTTATTATTAATGGGATCGACAAAAGTTCAATTCATAGCCAACTTTTCCTTTTCCCTTTGCATATGGGAGAAATCAAACTCTAATGCCCGAAGAAAGCTAAAGTGGTCTCTACCACGACGCCACACGTCCCCAACACTTTGAAAAAATATTTATCATAATCAAAAAATTTATGTCCGGTATTTTTTAGAATTTTCTGCAATAAATATTCTTTTTTTTTGTCAACAATATTGGGCCACAACTGGCCGGCTTATTAGCCAAGTTTCTGCATAATGTAGGCGGCGGGACTGGATCCCGGGATGTGCAAGTGTGTCTGTCATTTAGTAGACTTACTCCTGCCACTAAACTAAAGGCCACTTGCGCAATAAATATTCTTAGAATGAATCGTTTGCAATTTAACCCTCAAAATAAAACATGCAAATCAATACTATCAAGTTTAAAGTTAATGCAATACAATTTTTCATAATTTTTACGATCATCATATGATTATATTTCGAGTAAACTTAATTTTTTTATAATGAAAAGTTTTGATTTGATATATTCTTATTTTTGATATTTTTGAAAAGTTAATAGTGATGATGCAAAATAATATTGCACTAAATTTATATTTTAAAGAATTAATTTATTAAGAATAATTTTAAGGTTAAGCTCTCTTTTGTGTTTTTTTTCTCGATATAATCTCAAAATCTTTAAATTATAAATTTAATGCTCTTTTATCATATCAAAGAACCAACTAATTGTTTATTGTTATAAATTTTCTTTTGCCTTTAGACATCTTTATATTATATGAGTTGACAAAAAAAAAGAATTGACTTATACTTCATTTACTAGGATTCAACTTACGCTATTGTGTGGGATTTGATTATTTTTTAACCCGTATTCATCTGATTTTTAGATCTGTATTGATACTGAATATTATTTTCGGAATGATATTCTAGTGGCCTAAAATTTGAACCAAAATTAACCTGAATTACAAGAATCTAATCCGAACCAACCCGCCAAAACACTTCATAGGTCCTAAGCCTATATATTAAAAAAAAACTGAATCGAAACCCGATATGAAACCAATCAAAAACCAAATTTTAAGGTTTTTTTATTATATCTTTTAAACTTTTGATTTTTATATAAAATTACTTCGACATGAACTCGATCTATATCATACCAAACTATATTCCAAAAATAAAATATCTAAATATGTCTTAAACTAAAATAACCAAATACCGAATTAGATGCACCGAATCCGACAAAATACCAGAACCCAATCCAAATCCGAACCGGAATCGAATCAATTACCGAATTTGTAACCGAAATATTTTTTTATTAAATTTTAGTTTTTTCAGAATATTTCTATTAAATTTGTTTTTTTTTTATAAAAAATCTGTAATAAAACCATCTTATCCTATTTTTAAGAGTTATTATGAATCTTAGATTAATTTTATCCTAAAGTTTATAACACAGTCAAAATAAAAATACCTCTCACTTTAATATATAAGATATAGAAAGTTAAATTAGAAATCCCACGATCTATCAAAAAAATTATGCACGAAACCTTTAAGTTTTATATTTTGCTTGTAGCAAGAAGAAATTAAACTCCTAATATTTAATTCAGAGAAGAACTCCGCAATATTTATTAGTTAAAAAATGAAAAGATAAATTGATATGCAATAAACCAAGAAACAGTTAGTCCAATTTATTTGCTTCGGTTTTAGTTAGACAAAAAAAAAATCAACAAGGTAGCTAACTGTTCTTTTGATGGACCGCCAAAATTTTTAAACGATTAAACCACAGTTACAGCATCGTATACCATAAGAAGTTAAAAAACGAATTGGTTAGTCAAACTTTCGTTTTACTCCAACCTTTTGATATGTACTTACAAATTTTCTTCAATCTCTCCTACTCCATTTGATGCTACTTTAACACATAAAAAAATGTTAGTAAATTCTTAAATTTTCTTCTATTCACATGAGCTCCAATCATCTCTCTTTCTTAGATTCTTGTCTCAAAGAATCCTCAGTATTTTCCGTACTTCTGTCAAGTCCGAAACACTTAAGAAATGCAGATCCAGCTAGCTTAAAAAAACTACAGGGATGATGCAAGTTTTGGCTCGAATCTTTGTCTAATGAACCTTCTGCTTCCTCTGTTCTTATTACTCTCCTTGTCACTGCTGGTGTTATCTCTCCTTTCATGCTTTGAGAGCTTCCAATCTGTGACATGGCAAACAACAACAATCAGTTCATTTGACATCATAAAGCTTTTTCTATGACTTGGGTTCATATAAACCAATGTTTCTATGATTAAGCATAGTATCAACAGATCACACCAAATGCTTGAAAAGGATGAATCCAACTCTAACTCTTGAATGGATCAATAACCTTAATGTCTGTAAATGCAACTTAAATTTTCAGGTTCCTGTTTGTGACTATATTCACCAAGAATTTCAGATTCCGGTTATGGTTTTTCTGCCATATGGCAAAGCAGAGTTGAAATCAAACGTCCTGAAATCGCTATGGCACAATGCTGAGTAAAGAAAGCCAAGAGATGAAGCTAATTGTTGCTTAAAGACAAAACTAAATATCTTTTGTGAAACTTAAGCAAGCAAAAAGCCTTAAAGCAAAGGAAACACTATCCTTAGTTTACTTACCACCACCAAAATTCGAAAAGGACATACTTTAAACAATCAAACACAGAGATTGAAACATGTGAATTCACATGTAAAACCTTGAAAATTTGACCTGGTTATGAAGTCAAAGAACTTAGCCATTGACTGTATATTAACCGCAGCTATATTATCCAGAAACCATAATTAGGAAAACACATTATCCTATGTTTAGAAATGCTTTTCACTATTTGCTAATTTCAGAACCCAAACTCTTCAACTTTTAGCTAGCACTAACATTCTAACGTGGACTACTTTCCACCTAATTATGACTGCTACTTTCTCCATTATCCTAAATTGCAATCTAAACCCCTTAAGATTCATAAACCCTAACAAATTCCTCATTAGTTTTTCTCCATTCCCAAATATCACAATGAAGGAAGAACGAAACAAAATGAATTAGAACAAAATAGATCTCAATCAAAGAAATCAACGAAAAGAAGGCAAGTCAACGTAGAACTGAATCCGTGATTAGAAAACGAAATTGAATTAGATTTACCTGATTAGACTGAACAAGACTCGAATTGATGGAAAACCCCAAACCATGGTGGCTAATCGGAATCGGATTTCCAGAAAGAAATCGTCCAGAGATAGATGAACCAGAAGCAGAAGGAACTGAATCAGCTGATGAACAACCATTATCGACGATATCTGATGAAAATATTCCGATGACAAAAAGGAGAAGTAAAAGGAGAACGAAGACGAACATTTGGATCCAAACAAGCCATGGGATATTGTAACTATCTACCATAAACAACTCTTTCCCAAAATCCACCATGATCCACGACAAATATAATAAGCTAAGAGAAATTCCTCTTTGAGGTAACGATCGAAGAAGAAGAAGAAGACAATTCAACGAAGGCGACGAGAAGTTGGGTGAGGGGGAAAAGATAAAACGACGGAGCTGTGATATATCTTTTAAGTTTGAAGGTCACCGAGAGAAAATAACGGCAAAATCTGGTTGTTGTTGTGGTCCACGTGTAACGTGATAATTGGTTTATAGGTTAACAACACGTGATTTTAGCTTGATAAATCTTATTCAAAGGACATTTTTTTTGCTAATTTTATGTAAATTTGTTATTGTAGTGATTATCATTAATTAATTATTTGGTTATTTTATTAAATTAGCTAATGAGAAACTTATCTAGTGGTAAATTGCTGGACTTGTGTCTTGTATTTTTTAGATATGGATCTGATTTGTAGTCAATTATTTAAATTGTTGACCAAAAAGAGAGTCAATTTCTCTAAATTTAGTGTATTATGTTCAATTTAAAAGTATTAATTTAGCTCTAAAAATCATTTTGCAGCCATAGACAATACCCTTAATGCATATAGTTGGTTTGAGTGGCCAGAACCACTTAATGCATATATATATGAAAGTCAAAAGGAGTTTGTAAGATTTTAGTGACACCTGCTCTTCTTGGATATGATTTCAATGTGAATATTTAGTGAAAGCCTTTAAAACTAATGTCTTCTTTATTGGTGCAGATAGATTTCTTCATTTGGTCAAATAAGAAACATTTCTTATTGGCAAGTAGATTTTTGCATATAGAGACATAAATCGAATATTTTTGGTGGGTTAATGGAATACAACGTTCACAGCTCATGTCATTTGATATTTCATGTTATTTGATTTGATAATAACAAGTCATTTAATAATTATTTATTTAATAAAGAATACGATTCATTTGATATTACATGTTATTTGACAATAATATAAATTGTTTTATATATGTAAAGTTATTCAATAGTTATAATTCATTTAATAATTACATGTTATAAGATATTTGATAATTACGATAACTATTTTATAATCTTAAATTAAAAATTAACTTATAAAAAAACTATTTCATGCTTCAGTACAGGTGAGAATCTATGTATTATTGTAGAAGGACCTATGATAGCATGCAATATATATTGTTATAACTTTTTTCAAAATATGGAAGTGAATATATATTGTTATAACTTTTTTCAAAATATGGAAGTGTTATAACAATATAAATAAAAGCATTCAAATATTATTTTGATTTCTTAGCTTATCGTAGCATATCCAAAGAATATCATTGTATGGGTAGAACCTTATATAGTTGTTGATATTATAGCATTTATGAAAATGCTATGTAACATATATGATAACATATTTTTCGTACTAAAAATGTACATTTGAATTGAGTCGACAGTAATTTCCAATTCTGATGGATTGTCCGTTAGTGAATTTTCTTGCAAAATATAAGCTAAGTATGAGATACGAGACTATCCAAAAAGATATGATAAATACGTTTGATAAATATGAGTAGTTTGATTAATAAATCGAGAGTATCCAAAATTTGACCTAAGTATGGATTAACGGTTTGATAAATCTTATTCTTAATTCCAAAAGAGTTAATTTCAAATATGAGCTAAGTATGAGCTCGAGCTCTCGTTCTCCCTCTGTTTTTCCTTCTCTTCTTTGTGCTTCTATATGTATTTTCTTACCACTTCATTGTCTTTCCTTTGTCTCTCGTTGGTTTCTTTGATCTCCTCCTTTCTTTCTTGTTCTATTTCATTATTTTCTCTCTTGACTTCTTTTCTTGCCCTCTCGAGTTCAGCCTTCTACCTCTCAGCTTCCTTATTATGTCTATAACTCTCCCTCTTTTCCATTCTTTTTTCTAATTCTTCATATCTTTTGTCAAGAAATATGCTTCCAATAAAGTTTTTGAATCTCCTGAAATTTTTTTTGGATCACCACGTCTCGGTACCTTCGTCCTCTACATGATGACTATAATCTGGATATACATCATCAAGATACACATACATCAAGATAAACCAAGATACAAATACATCATATATCAGAATCAAAATTCTATAACCCACAATCAAAACCAAGATAGTCAACATACCTAGAAAAGAGTCCAAGGATTTTCAAACCATATCACCACCGAAGATTTTCAACGCACTCTAGAAAAATTGTACAACTAAATATTTCGAGAGCACAACACATTATCTGGATACACATGATGACTATTATATGGATATACATAAACCAGGATACACATACATTATAACCCACCCCACAATCAAAACCAAGATTAGCCAACATACCTAGAAAGGAGCGCAAGGATTTGCAAACCAAAATCACCGGTGAAGATTTTCAACACACTCTAAATAAATTCTTGCCACTAAATATTTCGAGAGCACAACACATTATCTGGATACACATGATGACTAATATATGGATACACATACACCAAGATAAACCAAGATACATATACATCATACATCAAGATAAACCAAAATACATATACATCATACATCAGAATCAAAATTCTATAACCCACACCCAAAACCAAGATAACCAACCTACTTAGAAAGGAGTCCAAAGATTTTCAAACCAAAATCATCATCGAAAATTTTCGACACACTCTAGAAAAATCTCTGCCGCTAAATATTTTGAGAGCACAACACAAAAAAGTTGGGTGAGAAAGTCTCAGACTAACCAAGAATCTTTCTTTGCAAAGACATTATACCGTCAAAATAAGGATAACAATTCACACAAGATAAAATGAAACAAAATCCACCACAGAATTAGGGGAATTCTAACCTAGAATCAAAAACACAAACTGCGATCGATTGAAGTAGAAAGGAGGAAGAAAAAAACAATATTCGTTTGTAAAATTAGACTACTAATCGAGAAGGGAGAAATCAACCGATTCAGTCACGGAAGCTTAACATCTTAAGCTCAAAATTAGAAACAAAAAAAAAGTCAAAATCATAAATGTAACTAAGTTACTAAATTTTATAGATATACTTGTTTAATTAAATAACTAAATTACTCTTGTGAATCGTTATTGAGAATAGATAATATTTAAATCATAAATGTAAACATGAATGTAATTTTCTTTAATTCTTAAATATATATATATAATTTTAAATGCAATATTAAAAAGTTTTAAAATTAATATAAATAAGTACATTGTATATATAGAAGAAGAGATGTAAAACAATTAAAAACTTGGAAGATTTTTGTTCATATATAATTCAAAATATAATATACATCATGTATACACATTAGTTACAAACAATAATTTTTAAAACAAATTTGAATTGTGAATTTGTTTGAACCGTCAACTAATTTTTTTGTAGTTGTTGACTTTATTTTTTTGTGTTATCTTACTTTAAATTGTTAATTTATTGTTTGTTTGGTTAATTTGTTCTATTGTTAAATTATATGAATTATTGACTTATTTTTTATTTATTTATGATTCATTGTTTTTCTCACTTGAATTGTTTTTATGTAAACTTCTTATATTTTCAGTTCATTTATTTGTAAAATTGATTTATTTGAATTATCGACTTATTGCTTGTATTCATTGACTTAATTGTTTTTACGTTGACATATTTTAAACTATTGACTTATAGTTTATTTGGTTGACTTATTCCTTTTTTTGTCATTTGAATAATATTAAAACTGAGGTAGAATACATAGTTCGAACAGGAGCCGATAGATGACTAAATATTCCCAGAAGCTACGCCCAAAAGAAAGAAGTTGAAATAAGAAGACAAGAGACCTATTAACATATAAAACTCGAGAATCACTATCTAAAGATCGAAACCACCAGATACTATAAGAAGACCAAGCCGGTGATAGAGACTCCTTTAGTGAATAAATATACCTCACAAATGAAAAAAGAGTTGTTATACCGGTAAGATAGAACTCATCAAGAGTCTGAACTACTCGAAGTAACATGAAAAAAAGCTATCTAGAAGCGAAACCGAAAACAAACATATGGCAGTTTGAGACATGAGATAGCATAACACTTCTTCCGTGGCAAAGTCAAAAACCATTTTCGACTGATGGACACACTTCTTGTTCTATTGGAGCTTTGGGTAGGGCTCTTTCTTTTTTATTTCCTTTTCGTTCTGGTTTTCTATTTCTAGTTATAGTGTATGTATTGTCTATGTTCCCCTCTGTAAATTATATTTAAATATGAAAAATCAAAAAAAAAGTTGATTAATAATCTCAATATATAATATTTCAAATACGGTTATCTAGTTTTTTTTATATATCAGTTATACGCTATATAGTTAAAAAAAAATCATTAACTCATATCCATATACATATGACTAAAAAAATATGTTTTAATTTTGCAATTGAACATATAAACTCTTTTAAAGTTTCAAACATGCCCTTTACCATAAACCTTTTGTTTATATATATTGATCTATGAATATATAGAATTTAGTGGTTTTATGATTTTACTACTATATATGTAGTCTAAAGTTTGTATATTAAATTAAGTGTTTTATAATTCCAAAATTTTTATTAACGTTTTGTTTATTTTTTGTCGACCGTATTGCTTGCTTATCAAGTATCATAATACACATTACATAAATAAATACAAAGAAAATGAAAATGAAGGCAAAGGGAGAAGGTGGAACCCAAAATCATATGATTGACGACCAAACCCATTTCTATTGTGCGCCACGTGGATTATTGCCGATGCATGATCTCAGCATTTTATTACAAAACAAAAACAAAATTACATTGTTAGTTTAATCAAACAATGCAAAATTTACTTTATTAAGAGCTCAATTGTTAGTTTCTTCTTTAGATGTTATCGTTTATGTTTATACAATAATAATAATAATATAATCATTTGTTAAACAATGATAAAATACGGCCGACTCAGTCTGGTGGTTAGGATGATCTAGCTAATAACTCAGGACACTGGGGTTCGATTCCTCCTCACTACACTAGTAGAATTAAAAGGGATTTTAGGGTGTGGGCTAGGCTATAGATCGGGGCTTGTCGATCCAATTGTTGAAAAAAAAACAATAATAAAATACAAAACATATTTTTAAAATTTTTGTTTTTACCCTAAATTATTAAAAAAATTAAATGAGGCTTTATGGATATTCAATGTGATTAATTTTGGATCATGGGTTAAGATCCGATCTCGTCGGCCTAATTTAAGGGTAAAGGCCCAATAATTTACGGCCTCGTAAATAACATTCACACGTGATGATCACGTGATCTCTCACACTTTACACTCTCCGAGCTGCAAAATATCTTCACTTCACTGTTTTTGTTTTTTGTCATCTCCTGATCAAATTATCCATGACGATTCTTAGCTCGTCTTCTCCATTCTCTTCACTCAAAATTTTCAGATTATCTTCTTCTCGGGATTCTTTAGTTGGAGCTGCTCTCTTCGGAAACAAGACGAAGCCGTTGCGGTCTTTTCGAATGGAGGTCGTTTCGAGTATTTCGACTTCTCTTTCTTGTGTTAGCGTCGGTGAAGATTTTCCAGAAGACTATGAGAATTGGTTACCTGTTCCGGATCCAGATTGCAGGAGAAGAGCTGGTGTTTTGCTTCACCCGACGTCGTTTCGTGGTCCTCATGGCATTGGTGATTTCGGAGAAGAAGCGTTTCGGTTCATTGATTGGCTTCATTCTACTGGTTGCTCCGTTTGGCAGGTGAGTTTACGAGGGAGAATTTGATCTGGCATTCCTGTAATATCCTTGCTACGTACTGAATTCTGTTTCTCAACTGTGAAGTAGAATTGTTAGTGTAAAATCGGAATTGAACTTTGAATCATTGATCTAAAGAGTAGAGGAAGTTTTCTTCATTGATGTTGACAGCAATGAGATAGGTCTGATGACATTAAGTAAATCTGTTTCATGAGCAGGTTCTTCCTCTTGTGCCTCCAGATGAAGGAGGATCTCCTTATGCAGGACAGGTTTGTATTTCTTCCATGAATTCAAAATTGATTGTTTCTTTCACTTTTGTTTTTCTCAGTTATTTTGGTTACTGCTTCTAGGATGCAAATTGTGGGAACACATTGTTGATTTCTCTGGATGAGCTTGTGAAGGATGGCTTGTTATTGAAGGATGAACTCCCACAACCAATGTATAAATCTTCTATATGATTTCCATGTGGATTCAATTTTTATTTCTCCTCATTTTTAATCGCGTATTGTGCAGTGATGCTGACTGTGTGAACTATCAAACTGCCGACAAATTAAAGAGTCCCTTGATAACTAAGGTAAACAATTATTATCCACCGAAATAGTAATTTTTGGTTGATTATCTATCTAGAATTCATTGATTATAGCCACTGATGTATTGGTTTCATAATTTAACTTTGACTACTGACCTTTTCTCAGGCAGCAAAGAGGCTTATTGGTGGCAATAGTGAACTGAGGAGCAAACTGCAAGATTTCCGTAACGACCACTCTATATCATGTGAGATATATTTGCGAACCAAAGGATATGTTTAGTAACAGTCTTGTGGCTTAATTTGGATGACAGGTTTTCACCGAAGATATCATGTTTACTATGTATAGGTTGGCTCGAAGATGCTGCTTATTTTGCAGCCATAGACAATACCCTTAATGAATATAGTTGGTTTGAGTGGCCAGAACCACTCAAAAACCGTCATCTTTCAGCCTTGGAAGCTATATATGAAAGTCAAAAGGAGTTTGTAAGATTTTAGTGACTCCTGCTCTTCTTGGATATGATTTCAATGTGAATATTTAGTGAAAGCCTTTAAGAATAATATCTTCTTTATTGCTGCAGATAGATTTGTTCATTGCTAAGCAATTTTTGTTCCAAAGGCAGTGGCAGAAAGTTCGTGAGTACTCACGGCAGAAGGGAGTTGATATAATGGGGGATATGCCCATTTATGTAGGATATCACAGTGCTGACGTTTGGGCAAACAAGAAACATTTCTTACTGGCAAGTAGATTTTTGCATACGGAGGCAAAAAATCTTATCGTTTATGTTTAGACTTTCCTGAAGGTCACTCATTGTTTTTTCTTAAAATCTTTATGCAGAACAAAAAAGGCTTTCCCCTTCTTGTTAGCGGTGTTCCTCCTGACTTGTTCAGTGAAACTGGTCAACTGTGGGGAAGGTAGTTGTGCTACTAAATTTATTACTTTAGTTTATTGATGAGATGTTTTGTTTACTCTTTACACTTAGATAACTATGGAAACGCCACTAGTTGTTTTCATAATCTCGATGTAAGCAATAGTAAACAGTGTTACTGACTCACTGTAGCATGGTTAACGTGAATTAGTTTCTGGCTTTCCTTAGAGCATTTGTTGTACTTCACAATACCTTTTAATTTTCTCTGTCACCATAGAATTTTACTGATCTTTTACAATCTTTGATTTGAAGCCCGCTATATGACTGGAAAGCGATGGAGAGTGACCAATATTCTTGGTGGGTTAATCGAATACGACGTGCACAGGACTTGTATGACGAATGCAGGATTGATCATTTCAGAGGATTTGCAGGGTTTTGGGCGGTCCCTTCTGGTGAGTTTACCTTCAAACGAGAAAGAGTGACTGATCATACTTTTTGGGTACATATTGGATTCACCTGCTTTAACACTTTGCAGAGGCTAAAGTTGCGATGTTTGGACGATGGAAGGTGCATTGCTTAATTCATTGATGTAACGATTTCTAGGTAAAGATAATGAGAACTCCAAAGTTGTATTAATGTAGGTAGGACCGGGAAAGTCTTTATTTGACGCCATTTCAAAAGGCGTGGGGAAGATTAAAATCATAGCAGAGGATTTGGTAAGATCATCATACTCAGTTATATAAAAACTCAGCAGTTAGCTCGTTAAATTATCAAACATATGCATCTAATTTGGAATGAACTTGCAAGACTAGTTGATTAATTTATACAGAGCATGAATGTTGAATTTTCCTCTGCAGTCCAAGTATAGAATCACATGATCAATTTGAGCTCAGAAATCACATATTGTAAATTTATTGTATGACAGGGTGTTATTACTAAAGATGTAGTTCAGTTGAGGAAATCCATTGGAGCTCCTGGAATGGCCGTCCTCCAATTTGGTAAAAGTAGCTTGGACTCTCTCATGGTCTTTATTGTTTTCAGCTTCTGTCAATGCTATACTTGATTCTTTACCTAATTTCAGCTTTTGGAGGTGGTGCCGATAACCCGCATTTACCTCACAATCATGAAGTAAACCAAGTTGTATACTCAGGAACTCATGACAACGACACTGTAAGTTGGTTTTTTATGTGTTACTAAATCCAAAGTGATATATCTGTCCCATTAATATCTTGTGTCGAATAGATTCGAGGTTGGTGGGACACTCTAGACCAAGAAGAGAAGTCTAAGGTTCATTACGCTAATCTCATACCACAAAACAATATGTTCATATGATGGTGTATGTTATAAGATAATCACAATGGCTATGTCTTTCATGTGTTGCAGGCAATGAAATATCTATCGATAAGTGAAGAAAATGATATCTCATGGTCAATAATACAAGCTTCATTATCTTCAATAGCTCAAACCACAATCATACCAATGCAAGACATTCTCGGACTTGGAACTTCTGCTAGAATGAACACTCCAGCCACTGTGGTTAGTCTCCATTGCTCTTAATCACACTCCATTGATCTCTTTTCATTGTTTTCTCGGGTTTTTGATACATTACTGTCTCATAAAAGGTGGGAAATTGGGGATGGAGGATTCCGAGTTCAACGAGCTTTGATCATCTGAAAACAGAATCTGATAGACTCAGAGATCTTTTGTCATTGTATGGACGACTTTAAGTGGGTTAATCATCCTATGTAGTGACGAAGAAGCAATTCATTTTGTTGTTAATTTCTTGTCTATGATGCTTATGGTAATAAAGCAAACAAAAAAAACAAAGCATAACTCGGTTCGAGAAGAAAAATAAGAGGGTCGAACCATTTCTTCTGATTCTTCTCTATATCTAACTTCATATAAGTTAAGAAATCTAATTTTTCATATGCCAATATAAAGTAACACATCCAATAGTATTTAACATCCAGAAAACAGCGTCTCATAAGGATACTAGATTACCAAGTATAAAAGATTGAAAAACCATCACAGACATACGATGATCATCTCATGGCTATTGAGAATGAATTAGATCAGATAGTTCTATTTCTTAATTTTTGCCCTGGTTGATCTTTCTCTGCTGTAATAAAAGTTTTAAAATTTGGATTACTAAAATCTCCCTTTGGAGGAGAATGATGGATTGTTAGTGTGGAAAGTTGCAAAATCATTATGTAATAATCCAGAAATTGAAATAGAAAAGAAAAAAGAAATTCAAACTATGTGATTGGATAAATTCTATTTTATTTGATGCAGGTCGAGGATTTACTAGAAATCTCACTTATCGGATTCTTCATAAAAATTGAAAAAAAAAGGAACTACAAAAAAAATAACTACTATATATACTATTAATTAATCCATAATTTTGTGATTTATATGATTAAACAAAAGGATTCGCAAATAAAAGGTTACATTTATATTGATAGTAATTTTTTAAGCGATAATAAAAATTCTGTAACTGCTAATCGGTATATGACTGTTATTTCAATTCAGCATATTAAAAGCTGAAGATTACTTCAACATATATATTGTAGACTACTTGGACTTTAAGCTTATATACTTTTCTTGATAGAATACTTTAACATTCAATAAATAGTCAAATACATATATCAGGAGTTCTGAATAATTCATAGATTTTTCCCAAACTGATGGTTACATCAATAGACTCACAAGTGGAGATTTGGATTTGAATGTCGGAAGAAGACAAGCCCTTAATTGGATTTGGAAGGTCCGACTTCTTAAATTCCTAGTTAACTTAGTAATCTAATCAGCTCAATATTGTGAAAAATCACATTCCTTTAAAGAAAGATCAGAATATAAAATATAAAAAGTGTATTATTATGTCACATTCTTTTTTAAGGAGACAACTTTTAGCTTTAATATGTCATTCAGTTCAATCTTTGTGCTTTATATCTTTGTAGGTTATAAATAAAGGATTTTTGACCAACAATCTAACAATAAGAGTTTTGTACGGAAAAAATCTAAATATTGATAGAATTTTTGAGAGTCCATCATCAGAAAGAAAAAAGGTTATTCTTAATTCCAAAGAAATAAGATAAAAGACATGAGAAGTATGAAATTTTCTCCTTCTCTTTCTCCCTTTTCATTTCCCAGACAAAAATAACTCATACAAATTGACATATTTTTCAAAAAATATGGAGGTGTTATGACAAAATAAATAAAAACATTTAAATATTGATATAATATTTTAATATATCGTATCATATTTAAGAAGTGTTATTATATGGACAGAACATATCACCAATTTTGTAATATATTTTTGCGTTAAAAATGTACATTTCTCTTGTAATGCATCAAAAATTTGTTGATGCTTTTAATCAGTTTGGTGATTAAAGTAAGACTAAAGCTTATTACAGTTTCCTTTATGATTACAAGGTCAATTGATCTATTTTTAGTATATTAAAGTTTTGAAATCATTTTCAAATTTAGTTCTTATAATAATATTTTTAGTACTTTTTTACTATAAGGTTTTTTCGATTTTAAAGGTACTCAAATATTATGTTGAAATATTTTGAAAACAAATCAGGTTCCGTGTCCATAATCATGATCATGAAGTCAATTAGGATCCGAGCTCCTTCTATAACAATTGGGACGTCGGTAAGTTTTCCAATCTAAGATATAGCATACGATCTAATCTCTTAGAATGTTAGAGATGCTATAAGTATAAAATAATTTCATTCATTTTACAATTCAGTTTTTAATTATTTTTAGTTATTTAAAGTTCTGGAATAATTTTAAAATTTAGTTTCAATAAGATTATTATAGTAATTTTATACTAATTATTTTTGAGATTTTAAAGAAACTCAAGTATGAATTGAGAATTTGTGAAAATAAACCGAACATATAGTATCTTATTTAATCTCTTAGATTGTTAGAGGTGTTATAAGTACAAAATTATTCAAAATTTAATGTTTAGTTTCTGATTATTTTTATTAAACTTTTGAAATCATTTTTAAATTTAGTTTCTATAATTGTGTATATATATATATATATATAGTTTTAGTATTATTATACTATTTTACTTATTTTCAGATTTTAAAGAGTGTTTAATTGAAATTTTGTAAAAACAAACTGAACATATAGTCTCACTTATTTTTAGATGTTTTTCACTTATTTTAAATGTGTTTCTTAAATAATAAAAAGAAGACATAATTACTTTTAGACTTTGTCAATATCATACATCATTTTGAAAATCTAATCTTTATAATTAATCAAAATAATAATTAATAATTGTATTAATATTCATTAAGTTTAACCTTTCTAGAAGAGGACACATTAACATAAGAAATTAAAGCACCTAATTAAGTGATAAAAAATCGTCGAGTTGTATTAGTCCTTAAACACATTAATCATTTTCATGTGTTTAAAAAAAAAGAAAATGTTGACAGTGGGATTTGAACCCACGCCCTTTCGGACCAGAACCTTAATCTGGCGCCTTAGACCAACTCGGCCATATCAACTTTTGATATTGTAATTTCGTATTTAATATAGATAATTCATTTAAGTAGAAACAGATGAGCCAAATTCCATGGGCCCTATTGAAATAAAGCCTTACGATTGTACTTATTAGCCTTCGGCATATTGTTCTTCGGTTCGATTCTTCCGGTTCTTGATTTTTTTGGTTTTCAAAAAATTGGAACTGTGAGTGCAAGCTATCAAGTATGACCACAATCATCTAGTAAATGTATGAATCTCTCTCTCTCTCTCTGCGTNAAAACGATGCACCGAGAGTTTATAGAGTTCCCCAAATTGGGTACATCTCTCTTCAGGTTATCACCTGGAATCCACTAACTTGAGTTCTCTCTTTTATTTCCAGATTACAACAATGGCGGAAAAATGAGTTACAAAACTTCTAATTTCAGAGGATGAAGAAGACTCAACTTATAGCTCTTGATG